>BQNB010064453.1:8084-31420 GCA_026074375.1 Tanacetum coccineum
AGTGAAACTTTCCAACTTTGACAAAGACGTCTTCGGCGAGTCCTTTAGGACGAGTAATTGATCGATCCGCTAACTCTAAAGTCATTCGTGTGGGGTAAGTTCGGGTAGGGAAAGCTTTTTCCAAAGGGAAAGCTTTTTCCAAATGGAAAGAGGCATAAGATTTATGCTCGCGCCAAGATCGGCCAAGGCGTAACATACATCCATTCCCGGGAAATCACATGGTATAAGAAACTTGCCGGGATCTCCAAGCTTTTCGGGAAGCTTCTTAAGGAGCATCGCCGAACGGTATCTTAGCTAATTCAAACAACTTTTCCTTATTCATGAGCAAATTCTTAATCGTAGGGGCAAATCTTGGCATCAAAAGTAAAGCGTCCGCGAAGCTAATGTCGAAGCACAAATCTTGAAAGATTTGAAAGATCTTCTCCATTTGATTCGAAGCTTTTTCATGAAACTTTTGATCATTAAGTCTCGAAGGATATGGAATATTAGGCTTAGGTAAAGTCTTCGGAACATCGGGTTTCGAAATCGGAATGGGGTTAACTGGAGGTTGGATGTGAGCGGTACTTCCTTGGAAATTAGTTTGCTCCTTATCCATTGTTTCCTCGGTTTCTCATTCTACTACCTTTTTGGGAGAATGATTAGTAGGAATCGAAGGTCCCTCATAGGCAACACCACTTCAAGTAGTGATTGCTTTCATCTCACACTTTGGGATAGGAATAGTATTACTCGGAAGAGTACCCGAAGTTGAGGCTTGGTTTTGGAAAAGGCCATTTAACATATTTTGCAAATTATTTTGAAAAGCATTTTGTTGATTCATCAAGACGGTTTGTTGAGTCTTCATTGTATTTTGAATTTCATTCTTAAATTCTCCTTTCAACGAGTTGATTTGACTTTGCATGTTTCTCATCATTTGATCATTAGATTTCATGTAACTTGAAAACTCATTTGAAACTCCTTGTTGAACTTGATTATTAGGAACTTAAAAAGGTTGGTTTTGAAATCCTTGATTTTGAAAATTTGGAGCATGATTAATTTGAGCTTGAAAACCTTGATTTCCATGAAAATTATTTCCTCGATTAAAATTATTCCCTTGACCTTGATTTTGATTATACCTATTTTGACCATTGTTTTGCACCGGAGCAAAATCGGGTGGTGCCATGTGGTTGCTAACACGGTTTAGAGGAGTCACTTGATTGTAAGTACCTGTTGCAGCACAAACACTAGATTGATTGCTATCGGTATTAGGAAAATTATAGTAAGCATGAGCACCACCACAAGTAACATAAGGTTCCTCAACCGCTTTAACCGTAGCGGGAGTGACAACTTTCTTAGAAACAATCTCAACTAAGGTCGAAATTTGGTCCGCAAGCTTATCAATTCTCTCATCCATTTTACTAGAACTTTCCCTAGAAGTCGTATTCACCCTAGAAACATTCGATTTGTTTCGTGAATAACAGAATATCGAACTTTCGTTTTGTTCTCAATTATGTTATTTCAAGGCCTCTCTAGTCGTCTAAACTCAAAAGATATCCCACCCCGCCCCCCGCCGCGCATTCAAGGAGATTGATCATTTCTCATTTTTTTTTTAAACCATTATATAAAGTATCATTTGGTCAACTTCGAAAATCCGTGTGGGGGACATGCTCTAAGCATTTCCTTAAATCGTTCCCATGCTTCACTAAATGTCTCATCGAATTTTTGGGTAAAACGAGAGATTTAATTTTTTAAGTGAGTGGTCTTCGAGGGAGGGAAAAATTGATTCACGATTGATTACGAGATCATCCCAAAGTCAAAATCGAATAGGAAGGTTTTTATCGTACCAAACTCTAGCGGCCCCCTCGAGTGAATATGGAAACATCATGAGTTTAATCACATCATTCGGCACATCCCTAAATTTCAAAGTCGAGGTAATCCTTTTGAAATTGTTAATATGAGTATGAGGATTTTCCCTCTCAAAACCACGAAATGGGTTAGCTTGAACCAATTGTAGCAAATTCGTCTTAATTTCAAAATGGTCCGCATTAATTTCCGGTATGACGATAGCTTCTCCATACCCTTCCGTGGGTGCTTGGAGTAGCTCTTCCATTTTTCGATTATCCGCCATTGGTGCAACTTCAACGATAGTACGAAGCTCGGGTTCGACTACGTTTGGAGCACGTCTTTTATTTTGACGTCTCGGAATGGTTGCGGGTGAATTATTTGGAAAATAGGAATTTCTAGTGCGCATGCACTACAAAAATAAAACCGATAAAACAAACGAAGATAGAAAATATATACACAAAAATTATTTTTGTTTCACCGAATAATCAACAAACTTAGGGTAACTCCCTTAAGTGAAATTTGCACGCAAGCGAGGGACGTAGTGGGAGCGAATCGCCTTAAAAACGTTTGTCCCTTCGGGTCGTAGTTCCTTGGAACAACCCTCCTAATAGCTTATTTCACAAAAGAGGTGCGCCTTTTTCGTAAGTGACACAAGACGGTTACTTTTTGAATCTTTCGATTGGGAACTTATTAATGGGTATTCACAAATTCTCTAGTAAGAGAATTAAATTGCTTTGTGTATTTTAGCTTTTTAAGAGAACACAATAAAGATCGAAAAATCCGGAAGAGCAAATATTTTTATATTTTCTATTTATTTATACACTTCTATATATAGTAAAAAGAAAAAGAAAAATATATTTTTTACTTTTTTTTATATTTTTGATTTTTTTTCAAAAAACGTAACTTTCGAAGACGAAAGGTTCTCCAAATCACGATCGACAAATTCAAACGAGAGAATCTTAACACAATTCTCCGGCAGCGGCGCCAAAAATTTGATACTCCTCAAATTATATATACGTATAATATCAAAGTATAAGAAATTCACTAATAATCCTTGAGGACAAAGATTAAAAGTAAATTCTACACAATAATATCGTATGTTAACCGGTAAGTGTTCACCGGGTCGTTTATACCCCAAGAATTATGAATTGAAACCCCGTTATTATTTGGACAATGATTTGAATAGTGATAATATTTTTGATTTCGCAAAACTAATTCCTACTAGTGGGCAAATAAAGGCACATATAAAAATGACTACGAAAACGTTAACGGGAATAAAGGAAAACGCGACAATTAAGCAAGTATATCAAATTTAAGACCTACGAACGCAAATTAAATTCCTAAACCTTCTAAATATTAAAAGAAAATTTTCAGAAAAAGAAAATTATTTTTTTGATTTTTATTTAATTTTTTATGATTTTTTAAAGTTTTTAATCTAAATAAATGCACTAAAAATACTAAACTTAAAACTAAAAATCTAAGAAAAATCCTAAAAGTAGCTTAAGCTATAAAGAATGCAGGAAAAATACTAGCTAGGAAAGAGCTTAAATGAATAAGCTAGAAAAAGCCTATTAAGCACTCGAAGTGCTTATAACTAAAAGAGCCCAAAAAGGTGTTAAAGGTATATTAAGTGCACCCTTGGACGTAAAAGTCCCAAGGGCGCAGATGGTAGAAGAGTGTGTGTTAAAGAGGGTTGAATATGGTCGAGGTCAAGGGTTCGAGCCTTGCTCACCCTTGACTTCCCTAATTCCTCTTTTTTTTATTTTTTAAAAACTTTCTTCACAAACTTGTTAAACAGCTTGAAATAAGCATTTTCTACTAAAACAACTTTTTATGAAACTAAAGCAATAAGCCAGAAATTTAGCTTAAATGTGACAGTTTATACTTAAAAGATTTTTTAGCTTTTTGCACAAATCTTAGAAACCAATAAGCTTGAATAAGCTCAAAACAAAACTGATTAAGCTAAAACTACTTCAAACCTAACCTAATAAGCAGAGCTAAACAAATTTTTATCAGGACAATAAGCCACAAGCTGAAATAAGCACTTAAGCATTTTGGTTTTAAACAGCTAACCAAACAGACAATGAGGCAACTTTGAGCTTAATTTTCAGCAAACAAACAGATCCTTATGGCTTAGTCACTAATACCACTAAAAAGCTAGTCCTAAACACTACTTAAAACATCAATCAAAAAACATTTTGAAATTCAAATAAACTATGAAAAATCCTATTGAAATTACTAGTTCAGGCAGAATACTATTTTTTTTTCAAAACTTTTATCAAAACTCTAAAGGTCTAATTTGCAGACCTAAAACAGATGACCTAATAAGTTATTAAAAACAAAATAAGCCCTAAGCTATCAAATTTGACCTATAAACTAGATGTAAACTAAATTTTAAAAGCTAATTCTAATTTTAACTAGCTTAATTTTCGGCTTAAAGTAAGCCTTAAGGATGTTTAACTATCTGATGTATTTGACATAAAAATGACCAAAACTCAAAATCACAAATGCAGACCTCTTAAACTGGGTTCAACACTTTTTCAACAACAATACATGACAACAATTGAACAACAAATGCAGCTAGAACAGTTTAAGGCATAAAGAGCTTATGAATCTGAGCTAGGACCTCAGATTCAAATAATCAAAACACAAGCCTTCAAAAATTGATTAAACCTAACAATTTCCTTAAATCCTTATTTTATAAAACTAAATTTTTGATTTAAAATCAACCTAAAGAACCAAATGGTTATGGACAGTACTAACTCAGGTTAGTACCGCCATGAACCAAACACCCCTTTAAGTTGCTTAAAACCATATTTAGCTTATAAAAATGAGAATTAAGACTCAAACCTCAAATACCAGATGATTATTAGCTTATAACAAACCTAATGAACAGATTTAACAATCAAATAAGCAAGAACAATAAGCTTCTCACTAATGCTAATATTTTTGGTTTTTTCAACTGTTTTATATCAAATACATTAAAACTAAGATTTAAACTATCAATTAAACTAAATAAGCTTCTAACAACAATAACAAGCAATAATAAAGCACTCTAAGCAATATTAATCAATATTAAGCATAATAAGTACATAATGAAAACTATCTATTAGAAATACAATTAGAACTTACAAAAGCTTTTGCACAAAAAAGGCTTATATTTTTGCTCCAAGAACTGATTTACAAAGCTCCAGCTTGTCTAGGATAAGCTGGTGAGGTCCTGGAAGCCCTTCCACAAACTGTTTTTCCCTTCCCCTTCCAAATAACTAGGTACATTTGAGGGTGGATTTGATGTTTAATAAGCTCAGTTAAGCTTTGAGAGCTTAACTGAGTATTAGGCTAGCTTATTAGTATTAATGACAGCTTATTAAGCTTATTTGAGTATTTAAGAGCTTAATCAAATCATAGTGTAAAAAGGTAAATCATGAATTAAACTTGAACAATATTGAAACTAAACTTTTATTGATAAGATAAACTGATTACAAGGTTTAGAAAAGAAAGTTACATCAATTTAAACTAAGAACGATACAATAAGCTAAATGTTACACTGAATAAGCTAGGCTACACTAAAAAAATCTCATGTGAGTGTAAGGTGAGGCTTCCTTTTATAGGCAAGAGGAGAAGGTTCTAGCCCCTTAGACGCTCCTTTAATCTCAGCCATAGATCCCCAACTGAATTAGCATCTTTAATTGTAGCCCTTGGATTGAGATAAGTCACACGGATTGCCAGCTTGGCAATCCTACCTTCTCGGAAGCCTTGTGCTTCTTTTGAACTAATTCTAGTGTAAAAATCCTAAATTGGTGTGTTTCTTTGGTGGACGCGTGTCATTCCTTGTTGTCAGAAGGTGTCAGCTCAGCCAATCATTGGCTTGGATGACGTCTTTGCTTGCTGAGTTGGAGCTTAGCACTAGCTCTTTGAGGCCATGTAGGACGAATGTATGGGAGTGGGTTTTACCCGTGTATTTTGACGCAGTGTGAAAGGGAAAGTGATAGGTGAATAGTAAAACTAAATTCGTGCCCTTTTCTTTTCATTGTTTCGTTTGACCTAATTTTAAAAGAGAGTTGACTTAGGCTTGGGTTATTTTATTGGATATAGGCTCATTGGGATTTTAGTATAAAAGGGTTATATTTTACTAACACCGATAGTACCGATTAAGTATTAAAGGACTAATGGTGTAAGTGGATTTAGGACATTTTGGTGAAATGGTTTATCATTCAATGTCCTTTTGGTAATTTCAAGGGTTTGTATTCACATGAGTTGACCAAATTTGACCATGGTTGACTTTGTTGACCCAAGCTTGATAAATACCCGGCTCTTGTGTACTCTTTCCATTCTCAGTGTTTGTATATGTCAAGGGTTTTTTGGGCCTCTTACACGAGATTCTTGTAATATCCGTACCTAAACATCATAAAAGAAAAAAAAAAAAAATATATAATATACAGCATAATATATTCAATTTTTTTCCTCTTTTAAGGTCAATTTTTCTTACAAAACGTATAAGGATTTTTTTTCCTCACATATCATTTAGTAAGAAGCTTTATATAAAAAGGTTTAACCAAATTAGCGTAGATTTTTGTAGAAATTTAAGTAATAAGAAATTATTATGTAAATAATAATTTAATAAAAAAAATATATGTATGTATATATAAAATCGGCCCAATAAAGGAAAAAAAGAAAAGAAAAAGGTTTTGGGCCTTATCTTGAGGAGTTTTAGTAAGGAAAAGGATCTAAGGTAATTAGATAAGGTTATCCTTAGCCAATATATATAAAACCACGACTCATTCCTGCCCCAAAACCCTAGGTGATTTTTTTACTTCTCCCTCCCAAAAAACAAGGAACCAAGATATCTTGATCAAGAAGTAACCAAGAATCGGTGTTAGTATCAAGAAATGAAAAGGTATGTATGCTTAACTTAGTTTGAATTATGCAATCATGTAATAAGACTTATGATGGATCTAGGGTTTACATAAAAATACAGATTATATATGAACTTTAATGATGGTATGATGATTAGGGTTAGTTTAGGGTTATGATCATGCATGTTGCATGTTAGGGTTTACGTTAGAACATGATTTAGAGTTGAGCAAAATTTAGGTATATGTTCAACTGATGATATCTAGATGTTAGAAACGTGTTTTGATATGATTCAAGTGCCTAAATTTTAGTTCGAAGAGTCTATTTTTCAAAAAGTCCGGCCTTGAATGATTTTGAGTTCTAGAAGTTGGTTAAATATTGGTTACAAGAAAAGTTGTCAAAATAGTGAATACGTCCAATTAAGGTCATGTTTGGGAGGGTAAAACCCTACCTTAAATGTAGAATTAAGGTTAGAAAATCTGCAGTGATTATGTTCAATATGTATATATAGAAACCCTAGAAGGATAGCTTCTGATTGTGTGTCTAAGTATGGTAATAAGGGCCATACATTTTAGTGGCAATCAGATTCCTGAATTGGGCAGTTTTGGAAGTGGGTTTTATTGGATAGTTGCACATGAAGAGTACTTAGGAATCACAAGGTAAGTTAGTAAACTCATTAATAAACTTAAGGTGCTTTTTTATTGTATAATCTTTATGAAGTCTGCAAGTAAGGTTTTTAAGTTAGTAAAGATGCACTAAAATTCTTCATTTAGGAATAAATTGTAGTTAACTAGTGTAATGTCCTTAATAGGGGGTTACGATTGGGCATGGAAGTCGGGGTAAACCATGATTGTTAATCAAACCCTTAGACATTCAATCATATATGTAGTTTTTTTATTTTTTTTTTACATGGACTAGAGCTTTTAGCTTGGTCGCATGTAATCGTGTTTATTTATTTGTATAGTTGCGTGATAGGAATTAGAAGCTGCGTTTTGAGCATTCAGGTAAGTTTACCATTGTCCCACTTTTCCATGCGTTTAAAACTTGGATGCATGATGCAAGTGATGAAAATGAGTTTTGAATTCTGTGATTAATAGTGTTATGTAGATACATGGGCATATGTGACTGATATGCTTTATGTCTACAATGTTTTGTGATGTGATATCGATGTGTGAACTAAGTCAGGAGGGTTACTTTCGGGTATCCATGGCCTGTTTAGTAGAAGGTATGGTGGCCTAGTCAAGAGGGTTACTTGCAGGTATTCATGGCCTGGGCTAGGGGGAAACCACAAGGACTTTGGTATGATTTGAGAGCGATTGAGGTCGTCTGCTTGGGTCTGAGTGATTCATTGGATTGAATTGCATGTTAGCTTGTATGTTAATTAGCATAATTGCCATGCAAATGTATTTTTTTATAATCACAGTAATTCGGTTAATGATTTTGGAAATGGATTTGGTTAATGGGTGTCTGATAGTTGATCGTTTGTCGGATGCGCGTAATAGGGCTGGACCCGCGAAGTCAGGTAATTCTTGCGGAGGCAAAGTCAAACCCAAGCGAGGCCTAACATAATTTTATTCCGTCCTTTAACTCGTCAAGTTGTTATTGATTATTTCTTTTGGATATTTTGTATTTTGGGAATTTTTGCGAGACTTTCATTCCTTTATGTCATTTCAATTTTATTTTGATATAAGTAAGTAGTTATTTGACGGAGCATCCTTTATGTGTTAAGTTGGAGTGGTTTAAGATGTACAATGTGGTATATGTGCTTATATGTGAATTATGATTGAAATGGGTAATCTTGGAAGTAAGTACACATGTGAAAGAAGCAACTCAAATTATGGTGGCCCAACATATTATAAAAACATCACACACGTAGACTTGTGTACCAATGATTGATTTATTTATGTTTGGTATTGTAAGGTGGAATGTATATGGTTTTTTTTCATATGTTAAATTCATGATAAGGATGGTGGTATGGGTAGAGAATTATTCTCTTACCCAATTAGATGAATGTAAATTGAGTTGAAATAATCGTAAGTTTCTTCTCCTCTATCTAGTAATTTGCGATTACCTAGTATTATTATTATTATTGTGGTTGCTCGTTGCTCGATTGTTTTTTTGGATCTGCTCTTTTGGATATAGGCGTTGTTTCGTTAGTTCTTTCATTGCATTGATTACTCGTATGAGTATCAAATGTTTCTTTTAAGCACATTGTTCCTAACATATTAGTGAGGGATCATTAATCACTTCTTGTATATCCCTTGGTGTTCGTAAACCCGTTGGCGACGTGTTAGTTATCGATGCTTTTAGGTTTGCTCTTGTTGTCGTTATTTTAGATAAGACCTACGTGTTCTTTGGGTATCGTAAACGTCTTGCATGAGTTCTTGTACGAGTTTCGTTTGATTTTTATTTTGAGTATATGTTTCTGGTATTTTCTTTTCCAGTTTTAAACAATAGAATTATGTTTAGGGTCTTTACGGTGTTTACGATCCCTTTTGGTATTATGGTGTCCTTTGTTTTGAGTGCATATTGCTATTTGATGTCTAAGTTATAAAAAAAACCCTTTGAAGTATTGTGTTGGGTGTTTGAGAAAACTGTGTAATAAAATGATCATTGAAAAATAGATTTTATTTTATTTTTAAGTAGAAAAAAGCCCGTTTATATAGTGATTCATAGAGTTAAGGTACAGATACAACCAAAGAAAACCCCATCTCTAGATTTTTATGACAACCAGAATGAATTTTTCAAAGATTACATTTAAGACAATTTCATTATTATTTAAAATGATTTTATACTTAAAGTGACTTTCTTAATTTAAATTGATTTTTTTATAAAAACATTATTTAATTTGGCCTTTCGAGTAAAGTCGATAATTGTATACAAGAATTTCCTCCTTTGTATTGATAATTTTTTATGTTTCATTTGTTGTGGTACGCCTGTTGATTTCCTTCGTTTACGCTTTCACTCAAGGGCATATACGTATCCTTTCTTTCAAAGGAATCTTATGTCATGTTGACCACGTCAGATTTGCAGATGTGGAATCTCCTATATGCATGGTAGCCTTTGCCTCGATATTCGTTTGTTATGGGTATGTGCTTAAATACACATACCATGTTCCAATAAAAACGGACTTAATAAATGACAAAAAACGTAACCACAATACATTGTATTTGTATTTTTGCATTTGAATTGAGCAGAATGGAATAATACAAAAAGAAAGCCAAAAACAACCAAACTAAGCACGGGATGGAAAAGACAAAGTCAATCCGAAGCCAAAGTCAGTCAAAAGTCAGCCACATGAAGAAAATACAACTGATGGACTAAAAACTGCCAAACCCAAGTTGTATTAACAAAAGAAAAAGAAAGGTCGAAAATTGCAAACAGGCGAAGTATTTGCAAGAAAGTTATAAGAGATGAGGGGCCAAAGCTGCCAACCTTTCCAAACTCCATCTTTCCCGCCCTCCAAAACCCAGTATACAAAGTAGGATGTCTTCCATACCTCTACCCTGCAAACCACTCAACACACCCTAGATAAATGCATTGTCAACCGACTCCACTATTATCCCCCCCCCCCCAGCTGTATAAGTGCCATGTTGGCAATCCCACACCATTCCCAAAGGTTTTTAATGGCTAAGATTGACTCCAAAGAAGCACAAAAGAAATTGAAGGCTGGGATTTTGTTTTAAATCACCTCACACAACAAGCACACTTGGTTTTTGTCTCTACAAAGAAACACAGAAGAAAGAAGTCGAAGAGAAAAAGACTTCGGCTATAAATAGAGTCTTTTGTAAACTTTACCAAAGGAGTTTTTAAGTTAGTTAATCTTAGAATTTCTTAGTTTAATTTTCAGTTTAAAAAGTCATTTACAGCTCTTACTTTCATCTTTGTAACACTTTCAAGTTTTAATGCAAATTTGAGTTTTCAAGTCAATTTACAATTCCGATTGTTAAGCTTCTTAATTGTGTTGCTTTGTGTTCAAAAAACTCTCAATACAGTTTATTCATAAGCTGCTTTAATTAAGTAAACCTAAAAAGTTAATTAGTTAAGAGAAAATCACAAAAATCACTCTCAAAATACACCACAGCTTATTTTATAGTATCTAACCAGTTCTGGATGGGCTTATGGACACTACGAGCGTGTTTTGTGCAAGCGTAGAGCTTGAAGATACATTGTTTGGCCCTGTTGTAGCAAGGTGTTTGTAAGTCTCTCTTTTTCTTGTTTTCCTTATTTACTGTAAAACTGCTTAATAGTGCTTGTTTGTTACTTATGTTTACTTATTTGTGTTTTATCAGAATGTTTAGTACTTATCTTGCTTAGTTGTTAGTTTAAAAATAGTTTGTGTCACTTTCTGAGTTAATACTGGTAGTATGCTTAGTTAAAACTGTTAGACTAATTCAGTTGATTTAAGTGCTTATTGTTGACTAAAATCTGCTTATAAATGCCTTATTTTGTTTTATTAATAATCTGTTTTTAATAAATTAGGATCAAATCATCTTAATATAAAAAAGAAAAATGAATTTGAAAACTTTAAGGGATATTTTCAAATAGCAGTACTAACCCAGAGTTAGTACTGCTAGTTCTCTTTTGGGATTTTTCACTAGCAGTACTAACTTAAAGCTAGCAGTACTAACTCCAAGTTAGTACTGTTAGTTAAAATTGTTAGTACTGATGGTTCATTTTAGCTTATCAGCTTATTATTTCGGCTTATTTAAGATTCCCTTAGCTTTTTAGAGTAGATTAAACCATTTTCCTTTACTGTCTTTAAGAGTAAGTTTATTTAAGCTTATTTTCCTTTTCAAATAATTTTCAATAGTTGTATCATTTGTAGTTTTTTAGCTCAACTGACATTCTAGTTTTTATTGTATTGCGTTATTCTTATGCCTGAGTGCTTCAAAGAGAACTAGCAGTACTAACTCTGGGTTAGTACTGCTATTTGAAAATATCCCTTAAAGTTTTCAAAAATCATTTTTCTTTTTATATTAAGCTGATTTGATCCTAATTTATTAAAAACAGATTATCAAATAACAAAATAAGGCATTTATAAGCAGATTTTAGTCAACAATAAGCACTTAAATGAGCTGAATCAATCTAACAGTTTTAACTAAGCATACCACCAGTATTAACTCAGAAAGTGACACAAACTATTTCTAAACTAACAATTAAGCAAGATAAGCACTAAACATACTGATAAAGCACAAATAGGTAAACATAAATAACAAATAAGCACTAGTGAGCAGTTCTTACAGTAAATAAGAAAAACAAGAAAAAGAGAGACTTACAACACCCTTGCTCAAAACAGGGTCAAACAATGAATCTACAAGCTCTAGCTTGCATAAAACAAGCTAGTAGTGTCCATAAGCCCATCCAGAACTGGCTTATCATCCATAAAATAAGCTGTGGTGTATTTGAGAGTGATTTTTGTGATTTTCTCTTAACTAATTAACTTTTTAGGTTTACTTAATTAAAGCAGCTTATAAGCAAGCTGTATTGAGAGCCCTTTTTTTAACACAAAACAACACAATTAAGATACTTAACACTTGGAATTGTAAATTGACTTAAAACCTCAAATTTGCATTAAAACTTGAAAGTGTTACAAAGCTGAAAGTACAAGCTGTAAAATGACTTTAAGTACTGAAATAAGCTAAGATATATTGAAAATTAAGCTAAGATATTCTAAGATTAAAAACTAGTTGGTATAAAGTTTACAAAAGACTCTATTTATAGCCGAAGTCTTCTTCTTTGGGTCTTCCAACTGTGCTTCTTTTGTGAGAGCAAAAACAAAGTGTGCTTGTTGTGTGAGGTGATTCTAAAACAAATCCCAGCCTTCAATTTCTTTTGTGCTTCTTTGGAGTCAATCACAGCCATCGAAATTTCTTGGAAATGGTGAGGGATTGCCAACATGGCAATTATAAGCAAGGGGGGAAATAGTGGAGTGGTTGAAATGATTTATCTAGGGTGTTGAGTGTTTTGCAGGGAGAAGGTATGGGAAGACATCCCTTAGCTGTACCTGGGTTTTGTTGGGCGGGAAAAGATGGAGTTTGGGTAGGTTGACAGCTTTGGCCCCTCATTTCTTATAACTTTGTTGCAAACTTCGCCCGGTTTGCAATTTCCATTTTTTTTTCTATGTTTTTTTCTTACGACCCTTGTCTTTACATTTTGTAATACAACTTGAGGTTGGCAAATTTTCAGTCATCATGTTATATTTTCTTCATGTGGCTGACTTCTGACTTTGACTGACTTTGGCTTCGGATTGACTTTGTCTTTTCGATCCCGTGCTTAGTTTTGTTTGTTTTTGGCTTTCTTTTTGAATATCCGTTCCTGCACAATTCAAATGCAAAACATACAAATACAATGTATTTTTGGTATATTTTTAGTCTTTTAAGTCCGTTTTTATTTGAAAATGGTATGTGTAATTAACCACATACCAGTGTAGAGTAGTAGTTTTTAGTTTATGTAAAATTTACTTTTCATGTTTTAAACTTATGTTTTTTAAGCTTATTGTCTTTTAATTTTCCAAGTTGTACTCAGTTTCAAGGTTTAATGCAAGTTTAAAAGTTTATGTTCTAAAATTTCGTTTTAAGGTTTATGTTCCATTGTTAACTTAAAAGTTTCAAAAGCTCTCATAAGCTCATATTCACTCAAATATCAGTTGTTTGTACCTTAACCTCTTTAAACTTATTCATAGTTTAAAGGGTTTAAGTCTTGTTATCAAAAATTTACCAAAAATCACGAAATCAGTTCACTCATTTTGGAGCAAGGTAAATCATGGATAGCCTTGGTTTAGTGCTTCTTGGGAAGCTATATGAATGGTGTATAAGCTGTTTTGAGTGCTTATATTCTTAACAAAGCAAAAGGACCTCTTGTAAGTTCAATTTTTATATTTTTAAGTCATTTTTCGTCATTTGCTTAATTCTGCTTATTGCTTATTTCTTTGCTTATTTACTGCTTATTATTGCTTATTTATGATGCTTAATGCTTATTTATGTTTTCTTGTAGTTTAAATCTCATTTGGTTAAGTTTTTAGATAAAATGTTAATTTTAGCTTTAAAACTGATTATTCTGGATTGCTTAATTTAAGTGCTTATTTCTGTGTTCCAGCTGTTTATTTGTGCTTATTTAGCCTTAGTGATAATCTATTTTTAGTTTTTATAAGTTTTCTAAGTCTGTTTTAGCTTAAAAATGGGTTTTCAAAAGTTAAAGGGGTGTTTGGGATAAGGCTAAAATGGATCAAAATCAGTGTCAAAATGGTTTTGGGTCATCAAGATAACTTTACCAAGCTTGTTTAAGTCTTTTTAATCAGTTTCCAAAAACTTTTAAGGTTTAAAACTTGTTTTCAAAGCTTTTTATAACAATGTCTTGAATCTGTGATACTAGAGTTAGAAAATATGGCTTATTTGAATAGCTTTTCATTAGTGGCTATTTGGCCTTAGTTACATGCTTGTTCTGAGTCTTTAAATGCAGTAGTAAAAGAGTTTGTTAAGTGTGCATTTGCCAATTGAGTTTTGGTACAAACCTGTCAAAAACAGTTTCAGTTTCAAAGTCTTAAAAAGCCCTTTTTCAATATTAGTTTTAAGTTAGTTTAAGTTGATTTAAGGGCTGATTTTTCTTGCATAAGTAGTTTGTAGTATGAACTTAATCTGTTTTAGCTTATTTTGTAGTTTATAGCTTATTTAGGTGCTTATTTTGAGGGCTGCAAAATCCAATTTTTCATTTTTAAAATCACTTGGAAAAAACCAAAAATCTAGTGTAATCAGCTTTTCACTTAGCTTTTTCATAGCTTATTTGATTTTCAAAATGCTTATTTTTTGATGTTTTAGATAGCTTATTGTATAATCTTTTAGGGTCTATAAGTCATTAAGCCATAAGGATCCATTTAAAGGCTTAAAATAAGCTTAAAAGTGCCCCCTTAAGTTGTTTATGCATCAGTTGTGTCAAAAAGGCTTATTTTTTTTTGGAGCTTTTCAGCTACTTTAATTTGCTTATTTTCTGTTCCTAAGTGCTTATTAGGCTAAGCTTAATGTTCTTGTAGCTTATTTTGTGTAAGGTTAAGCTTATTCATAACTTTTTGGTTAAAACAGTTAAGTCATAAAAGCCTTTTAAGTTCTTAGTTAAACTGTCATTATAATTTGCTTATTTTCCAGCTTATTTAAAGTTTAAAAAAAATGTTTTCACAAAAGTTGCTTATTTCAGCTTTTTGAAAAAGTTTGTAAAGAGAAAAAATAAAAAGCTTTGGTTTGGGAAGTCAAGGGTAAGCAGGGCTCGAACCCCTGACCTCAACCTCACCAAAGCTTTAACACACACACACTCTCCCATTGGCACCAGTAGGGCCATCTGGTAGAGTGTTGCAAAGTTTATTATTTAAGGGGTTTTTCCCCTATTTGCTTATCAGCCCTTTTGGGCTTATTTACAGCTTATTTTGATGAGTTGTTTTCACCTTTTTATTCTTCTTAGGATTTTAACTGTTTAATGCACTTTCCTTGAATTTTTCATATTTTTATAAAATAGTTTAGTATTTTTAATCATTTTATTTCATTAAAAGTGTTTTTAATTCATAATGAAAAAAATAAAAGTAAAAAAAAATATAATTCTTTTTAAATTTTTTTTTTATCATTTAGGTCATTTTAAAATTAAATTTGAATTCGTAGGGTTAAAATTTAAAATTTGTTTTTTTAAAGAACGGGTTTTGACCCCGTTATCATTTTTAGTGTTTTAGCTTAAATTGCTTTCGTTTTAGGGGTTCTTTTACTTGTTTGTGCATTTTAAATTGTAGAAATAGAATCCAAACTAAAAAATCATTGAATCATTCAAAAACGCGATCACGAACTTAATCCCGATTCTCAATTCACACCTCGACGGGAAACTACCCGGGAAGGTTTTTTAGGGATTTTGCTTTGGTTAAAAGTTTCCTCTTTATAAAGCCTTACGATACTTGTATTCTCTCTATTATTGATATTTATCCTTATTATTATATTTTATTTTATTATTATATTTAATTTTATTTTGGGACAATGTCAATTTTTGGGCGCCGCTGACTGGGGTGAAGCGTCGTGATGACGATTATTGTGTTTCGTTTTGAAGATTAGTTTTTGAAGACCCTTCTCCTCGTGAGTTATTCATTTTCGTTGTGTAATATTTTGTTATTAATTAAAATTAAAAAATACCAACAATACTTTTCCTAAAGATTGGATATGTACAAAAAATAAAATCAATAAACACAAAAACACAAGTTGTGTCAACTTGTGAAAACGGACTCACTTTAGTTATAAACTATAGAGAGGTAAAGGAGTGTTCGATCCTACGAACTTCGACCCGAAAGGAGAAGGTTTTTAATAGCTTCGCGCTTTCCCGCTCCTCCGCTTCTTTGTGCATTTTCTAAAAAGCTACCGTATACTTGTTTGATTATCGGTTACAAAAATATATTTCTTTCTCTTAATTTGTTTTTAGTGTATGCGCACTCGCTCTTCTTCGAATCTAGTTGGTGAATCTTCTCCTAGTCCAACTACTTCGAATCTAGTTTTTAGTGTATTAAGCCAATGATTAGTGATGAAAAGGGCCGGATCATTTGGAGGCGTTATAACAACCTCAGGAGATCCTGAAGCTTTTCTGACGGCTATATAAGCCTCTCACATTCACACACACATATTTCTGTTTTTCCAGTTTTTTGCATTTTAGGTAGTAGTTTGTAGTTTTTTTAGGCTCTATTTGTAATTTTTAGCTTATCAAGTTTTTTTTAGTGTAATCTCCTTTTTTTAAAAAAAAAATAAAAACTAGCTTTGTAATCTCTTTTAGTAAATAATTCAAGTTTGCTTTCAAAAATTCTGTCTTTCCTTTAAGATTTTTATAAATAAAATAAGTTGAAATATTGTCAAATATGCTCGAATAAGCTTTATACCACTCATTAAGCTGAATTACCCTTGGTTGGCTATGGCTGCTTGGTAATTAAGTTTTGTTTTGTCTGAAGGTAGGTGTATGTTTGATTATGTTTTAATAATAAGCTCTTAACTGTTTATAGCTTATAAGCTATAAGCTAGTGGTTTAAAGCTCTTTATTGAGTTTATGATCTTTGTTTAGCTGAGATCTGAGGTACATTTTCTTATCCTTTTCAAGTATTTATAAGTTTTAGTTAAAATTTATAGAAATCTAAAAATTTGTGCTTATTTCAGTTTAGCTTATTGTAGTGCTTAATATTGCTTATTTTCTGTTAGTAATTGCTTATTAGTTCTTATGTAGCCTAGTTATAGACCTGTTTTTACTTAATTCAGTTTAGAATAGCTTGTTATAGTTTAAAATTTGAAAAATCTCAATAAAAGGGTTGTTTGGAAACCGGATTTAACAAAAAGCTAAAACTGGTTTGGTTATCATTTGGCCAACAAGCCAAATTGATTTAACTTTAACTTAGTGTAGAAGTAGTTTTAATCAAGTTAAATTCCAGTTTTTAATGCAATCATAGTAGTTGAGCTTACAGCTTATTCTTAGGCTTACTTTCCTTGGAGTGTTTATTAAGATAAGCTTTGACTGAAAAGCTATTTCTAGTTGTTCATTTAAGTCATCTAATTTAGTTGTTTGTGCATTTCTCAAAGTTAGTGCTCAAGTAGGACTTTAAGCCTTATTTTGCAATTTCAGTGTCAAAACCAAAGAAAGAAAACCAAAACAAAAAGTTTTATTTTGTTAAGCTGTCACTTTGATAGCTTATTTTCATAGCTTATTTACCTTTCAAAATACTTTTTGAGTCTTAATTTGTGTTCTCTAGTGTCAAAACTAAATCTGTTTTCTGGTTATAATGTTTAAGGTATCCAATAGTTTATTTAAAATAAGCATAAAGTTTCTATTCAGTAGTACTTTGCAAAAAGCAACGTGGTTTTTAGTTCAAATTAGCTTTTTCTTAAGTAATTTTTTAGCTTAAGCCGAATTTCAAAATAAATTTCAAAAGTTGTTTTGAGCTCTTTGTTGGTCATTAATTAGCTGTTGCCTACATAAAAAGCTGTAAGGATCCATTGACATAGCTTATTGTGAGCTTATAGTTGGGAGTTTAGGAAAAAAATTCATTATCCTTGTCCTTGATATCTGTTTTATGGATTTATTGCGCTTTTAAGCTGATTTCCTTTTAGCTTATTGTGGTTTTAAAGGGGCTATTAGGTTAAGAGAGTACGATAAGCTCAGGTAAGCTTTTCCAAGAATCTTGTCTAGCTTTATAGTAGTTTTGTTGGAGGTTTAAGTAAAATCTTAGCAGTACTAACACTAATTTGAGTATGTTCTGAAGCTTATTTGAAGATTTCAGGCTTATTAGTTATTCTCTAGTAGCTTATTAGGTTAACTTTAGTTTTAGAAGTGCTTTTTGTTCTTAGGTTTCAGCTTGAGAAGTTCTAAAATTCTATGAAAAGCCAAAAAAAGTAGTTAAGTAGTTTATGTCATTTCTTTAAGCATTTTTTAGCTTATTTATTGCTTTTCATAAACGTTTCTTTTATTAAAACAAATTGTTTTTTTCAGTTATTTTAACTTTGCTTTTATAAGTTTTCTAAAAAAAAGGGGAAGGTGGAAATCGAGGGTGAGCAAGACTCGAACCCCCGACCTCAACACCCTTAACCCTTTTATAGCAACACACCACACACCTCACTACCAACGCGCCCTGGGGACTTTTTCATTATACATTTGCAAAATTAATTATTAGTATACGTTTTCCCTTTTTAGCTTTATAAGCTGTTATAGCTTTTTACACAACTTATTCGATAAGTTGTGTAACTAAGCTTATTTTTCCTAGGACCGTATTAGTTCAAGCTATTTTCTGTATTTTTTTAGAATTTTTATAATTAGTTTGATATTTTTAAACATTTATTTTTATTAAAAACTTTAAAAAATCATAAAAAATAGAAAAATAATCAAAAAATATAAATATTCTTTTTAGAAAAATGTTTTTTATCAGTTAAAGTTTCTAGAAAAATTTAGTTTTGCTTTCTGTTAGGGTTTTAATTGCAAAATTTCATTTTTTTAAAGAAAGGGATTCGTTCCCCGTTTAAATTTTTTTTGTGTTTTTAGTCTAGCGTTCACTCCGTTTTTGTTCTAGTTTTCTTTAAACTTACTTTTTAGTCAATTAGAGTCTATTTAAAAAGAAAAATTCATTTTAGGTTTAAATTTTGAAATTTAGGATTTTTAACTGCCGTTTAGGGTTCCCGTTTTGCATTTTTAGTTAAAGTTTAATTTCCCGTTATTTGTTTTCGTACTTAATTATTATCATTTGCTTATTTTAATTTGTAGAAGTAGATAATCAAATCAATCTTTGTTTCCAATTCAAATCATTGTCCGAACAACAATCGTGGTTTCAATTTCACAAATCATTGGGGAATAACGACCCGGGAATCATACTTCCCGGTTAATATACGTATTATATTATATATATTTGTGAATATTTTCCTTTTTACCTTTGTCCTCAAGGGTAATTTGGTAATTTTCTATCATATTATATATTTTATTATTACGTGTGTTGATTTTAAAGCAATCAATTTTTGGCGCCGCTGCCGGGGATTTGTTATTAAGATTCTCTCGTTTGAAGTTTGTTGATCGTGATTTGAAGATCCTTTCGTTCTTGAAAGTTTTGTTTTTGTTAAAAAATCAAAAATAAAAAAAATTATAAAATATAAAAAGTAAAAAATATTTTTCTTTTCTTTTAGTATAATTATCATATAAAAATATAAAAAAAATCAAAAATATAAAAATTACAAAGTTGGTAAAAGAACACCAACAAATAATACCTTCAATTGAGGTATTATCCATAATAAGTTCCCAACTGATAAAAGGATTTTAAAAACTTGCTTTGTGTCACTTGCGATTTACGACTCACCTTTGAAGTTTAAAACATTTTTTAGAGAGCTACCGTTGAAAGCTTGTGATTATTAGGTTTAGTTTTTTCGATCTTGTTTTGTCCGTATTATAAGTTATGTTGTTTAAAAACTCAAAAAACCAGAAAAATAGTCGTCTTTTCTTTCTTATCCATTTAATTCTTTTCATGACACTATATATTGTTTAATTCTTATGGCGTCATTCGACTATCGTTTAAATCCTCTTTATGCGATTAAAGAATGCTCGTCTTGTGGAGCTTTGTACACTGTAGACTTTTGTTGTTCAAAAGGGGGTCTTGAAGACAAGATTCTTGTTCCTAAACCTCCTCATAATTGTACAACTTGTGGAGACCCGGGTTTGATGGATTATATTGTGACCTTGTGCTTTTGTGCGAAAAGTGTTGGATGAAGGTTGGATACAATTCATGTAAAAACTGAAATTCTAAACATTCCGAGTCATCCAATCACCAATACTAACGTTGTTTAGTGCACGCCTCATGAGCCATTCGGTCTTTAATCAAGACCTCGCGTGTAAATTCTTCGCAAATAGTCTTCCACAAACTAATCCTACAATTGTTTTTCGATGTGTGTGATTCGTTAGACTGGTATCTTTTATTACGATTGTACTTGCAAGTCTTGTCGGGAACGGTGCTGCAATTTTGGTTTATAATTGCTACCAAAGCTATTCCGATTATCTCTAATCCAGAACAATGCAATCAAACCATTAATGAGCTCCCACAGACTTTGCAATGTGGTTCAATACGACATGTAAATTCTGGTGATGAGAATTCATTCACTTTTGATTCCAAACAAAAAAGAAAATAAAAAAAAAAAAAAATAAAATAAAAACCTTTGTCTTTTTTCTTAATTTTGTTGATGATTTCTCCTAACGTTTCACCACCTCCACAAACCTCTTATGTATTCTTGTGGATTTAGAGCGGATACATGCTTGTTTTGGTCACTATTGTACACCTCAAGTTTCGGTTTATCTCATCGGGACAGGTGTTACAATTCACGACTTTAAATTTCCTGCAAGATTTCATGATTTTCAACAAACAATTATTTGTTATGAATAAATGCGGGATCCTCATGAGATTTTTCAATGTCAACCGATGAATGAAGACTATTATTATGAGCAAAATTCTTGCTATGATTCTAATTCTTTCGGCTTTGACCAATTTCAACCCCCGCAGTTTCCCGTCAATCATCCAATCTTCAATGTTCAAAATGACTTTCTCAATTCTCAAAATAAGCTTATGGATCAAATGACATCCATATGTGATATGGTTGGTCAAATTATGCAAAATAAGGAAGATAGAAAAGCGAATTGCGGAAGAATGCAAGCGGCCCGCCAAAGATCGAATTGGAAGATTCCATTTGCTACGATGAGACGAGGACTATACCATTGCTATCACACCCGACTCACCGACCAAGGAGCCTGTTGACTCTCTCATAATAGAGGATGAGCATCTTGACACTATTCTGGCAACGGAATCGGACGAAATAATAAATTCTAGTGTTAAGAACCTTGTCCCAATCCCAAGTGAGCTTGAGGGTATTTCCGACGATACGTGTGATATGCCCGTTTGTGAAGATCCTTCCACTTTTGATGCTTTGAACGATCATTCTGAGATTTTATCCGATTCTAACAATGATGGTACTTCAAGTGATGACGATTCTTATGAGAATATCGAATACGTTGAAGCATCACCTCTCAATTTGGAGTACGTTAGTTTAGAGGAGGTGAATGAAGATCAAGAAGAGAAAGAGTTTGACTTAGAAGATATTTTTCAAATCCAAGACGTTATTCTTCGAGAGAAATTAGTGAAAATCAGTCGTCTTATTACTAATATCGAATCTTTGAAAGACAACCCTACTCCTGATCATGTGTTCAAGTCTCCCTTTTCATTTCCTATCCCCGTCACGGATAGTGATTCGTTCTTTGAGGAGTCCGATACTTCTCTTTCTCATTTGGATAATTCTTTACCCAAATTCGAGACTTTTAGCGATCATACGGAAGAGACGAGAAGTGGCAGTACCACTACTCATGCTAATAACTCTCTTCCCGAGTATGATTCATTTCTTTTTGAGGTTGAGCCCGATCAGGGAAGGTTGATTAGCATTGTTATTTCTGATAATTCAAATGACCCTCTTTTGGAACTTCCCGAGTTTGAATCATTTCACTTTGATCTTTATGATGATCCGTCATTTCCTCGTCCTCCTCCGGAACCACCGGATGTTGAGATTAGCTTAATTATTGAGACCGATGCACCCGTGATAAACAATTTTGATGAGCTTAATGAAGATGAATGTTTTGACCCAGGGGGAGATGAGATTGATGTTGAAGATGACGATTCCTTCACATTTGTCATTCGGACTTTTCTCCCGTTTCTCACCTACCCTGCGGATTCTCCTTTACTTCTCTCCACCAGGAGTGAAGACACCATTTTTGACCCCGGCATCTCCACTTAGAGCCGGTGGCCTCTCATCAGGATGGAACTTTCATGTGCTTTAATGTTTATCCAAACATTAATGAAAGCCTGATTGAGATTTTCTCTTCCATTTACTCTCTCCAAGGACGAATGAATTCGGGGATCGAGTCAAGCTATGTGACTCGGTTACCAAAAACAAAGCGCTTCGTGGGAGGCACCCCATGCTTATCCATTTTCTATTTTCTTTCTTATTTCTTGAGGAGGCTTATTCTCTTCCGTTTTTTGTGTTTGTTGTTTGTACTTGTGATTGTTTGCAGGGATTCACCAACTTTCTGAAGACTCTAGTGTTCGTGTTTTGTCCGGTCACTCGAGCTTCTAGCTTTGTTGCCATTAGTTTGCGGGATTGAACCGATATCCTAAAGATTATTATCGTCTAACATTTATCTTTTAGCACACTTAATAAATGGCTTAAGATATTTGTGATACTTTCTTCATGTTTGAGTTATGCATTCGACCTTTTTGAGTTCTAGTATGGGGTTTTTAAGTCTCTTAGGTAGTGAACATTGAGGGAACAATGTTTACTTTTAGTTGGGGTAGTATATCTTGATATGATCTCGCCTACTTTTCCGGTGTTCTCACGTAGCCCCGTTTTTCCCACCTAAATTTCAAAATATGAACTTTAAAAAAATTCAAAAATAAAGATAAATGTTTTTGTTTACATTTTGACTTCTTTCTAGGTAAGAGTAGAGTAAATTTTGACACGATTGAGAGTGTTGCAGCTCTAGCTTGTTCCTTAACTTTTAGGCTAGCGTTCGCTAATTTGCGAAGGGAACGAAACATGATAGAGTTAAGTATGAGTAGGATGATAAACAAGATTATTTAGGAAATCTTAAGAGCTTATGTATGCAACTTGTTGCTTCCATAAGCTCTTAATCGGATTAATATACGTGCTGTTTTTGGAGATTAAACTTAAATCAACAATTTTTATGTAATATATAACAAAAAAATTTAGTCTTAGTTCAAATTTATACTTGAATTTTTCAAAAACAAGTCTTCTTTAAATATAAAAAATAAAAAATTGATAAAATGATAAAAAAAACAAATATAATAAAAGCTGTGGGCTGATAAAAGTTTACTACCTCTTGCCGGCTCATAACCGATGTGGTAGTCTTCTAAAGAAAGCCTATAGTAAGAATAAAAAAATCTGAGACTGATAAAAGTTTACTACCTCTTGCCGGCTCACAACCGATGTTGCAGCCTTCTAAAAAGTCGAGGGTTACAATTGCATAAATGTCTAAATAGTTAAATTAAATTAATTGACTTTTTTTTGTTAAATTCAAATATGCTTTTGCACTTTGACTATTCTATTTTATAAGCTATGAATATTCGGGAAACC
>BQNB010064454.1:5670-27421 GCA_026074375.1 Tanacetum coccineum
ACAGATGTCCTCAGTCCGCCCCCGCCTTAATGCATGCACAACTTCGCCGATGTCGAAAAGCTCAAAAAGAAGAACAAGAACCTAACCAAACATGTGAACTTGATGATGAAGATTTTTAGAAGTGACGACAAGTTTTCACAGATGCTTACACAGTATGAGTCATCACCTGAGTTTGGTAATGCCATCGAGAGTGACGGGTGCGGGGATGATTAGATGGCGACGATGAGGACGGCGGCGAGAATAAGGCTGACGAGGAGGATGGCGATAGTTAGAGATGTTATATATGGGTTAGTATGCTATTTTGTTTCTTTACGTTGATCTTGGCGACCTTTATGTAAACATTTGTCTCCCTATCTAGTTGAATATTGATTTGTAACTTGCGGATAATTCAAGGTTTGTGAATAGTAAGCCCCGTTTTGTAGACTATATTGTGTTTATTAGGATTTTGGACGATTTAACTTTATTAGATCAAATGCATTGATCCGTTATATTGTATTGTGTTTTGGTACAAGTTGTGATGTATTTGTATAGAGTCTATATTGTGTTTATACAGGTTTCATATTTTTTAGATTTTTTTCAGAAAAATTCCGAAAACAAATCTGGAAATTGCTTGCTGTGCAGGCTGCATTTAAAAAAATGCAGACCTATCCCGGGCTACATGTCGCCCGGGAAAGTAAGATCAAAAAATAATAAAAACAAATCCCGGGCGACATGTCGCCCGGGAAAAATTGTATTAAAAAAATGTTTTATGAATCTCGGGCGACATGTCTCGGGCGACATGTCGCCCGGGATAGTGACAAAATAATTTTTAGTTTCTTTTTTCCCGGGCGATATGTCGCCCGGGATAAGTGAGAAATTATTTTATTTTTTCTTTTCCCGGGCGACATGTCGCCCGGGATAGTGACGAAATAATTTTTAGTTTCTTTTTTCCCGGGAAACGCTATTTTAATTAAATAAGCATTCATCAATACTAATCATTATTTTATAATACCACTTTCCCGGGCGACATGTCGCCCGGGATACGTATCCACCGTGGCACATTGTTTGTTTGGCTGAAAAACGTGGGTCCCACCAAGTCGTCTGGGAACGTCGCCACGGGGAATGTATCCCTGGAGAGCTTTCCCTTCTAATTCATCCAGGGCGACATGTAGCCGGGATGAGTATCCACAGCGGACTTGTCGCCCGGGGAAGGCGTGGAAATATGTCGCTGGGAATAGTGGTAAATTTTGTAGTGTTAACAAGACGAGTTTTTGACTGGTTTAATATGTGAAAGTGTGACTCAAACTCGAGGATTGGGCGACTAAAGGGTCGGAAAATGATGTTATAAAACGGTATGTCCATTCTTGTATATTACTGATGAGACCAAATTTTTCATTAATTAGAAATTAATTTTGACCACATTCCTTGGTTACTAATTATGTTAGTAGTAATTTTTTACAAAGATCAAGTTTTTTTGGTTGAAATAATTTAATTTCGTAACTGTTGCTATCAACATGTGTAAACTTCATAAATAATTTGTATCTAATTAATATAAGAACTACACACTTACACAGTGGAGTACTATTTATGAGAACTAAGAGACAGGTCCTCTTGGTATACGTCTTGTAAACATTATTTGTCAAATATATGGTCAACTTAAAATCTAAGAAGGTCTTTGACTGATGTTAATTAGCTAGCATGGTTCAGAGACTTCAAAGTACCGAAATTGTTCGAGTATCAAAAGGAAAAAATAGAATGGATTATTGTGTATGTGTTTACACTGCTTACAAAAAATAGACTATGTTGTTGTCATATGAATAAGAATATGTAGTTGTAATATGACTATTTTGCATTTTTGCCAGATGAATAAAATTATATAGATGCCTAAATTAAACCTATGACGCACACTCCTGAACTCATATTGAAAAATAAGTCTGAAAGCGTTACATGAAAGTTTGTAATTATCTACTCGTTCAGTTGTCGATTTAGCATTACAAATAATCATTTATATATAAACTCAGAAAGTTATACTTCATACATTGTTAAAAAACTTAATGCACTTCTAACTTTAGACTTTTTACTTTCACCATATAATGTGAGCAACGTGCAATTTACTTTGGTAGTTTATGCCTTAACACTTTTTGTATGACTTTTACATTGTGTTTGTAATTTGGATGATAGGAACTTTCCGTTTCAGTTAACAGTTAAAATAGTTACTGTATATAATAGGTTACTATAACACGTCAAATGAAAACCCTAAAAAGAGGGTTATAGTATGTTTTTTTTTTTTTTTTTTTTTTAAAGGCCAATCTTATTAAGAAGGGCACCAAGGAGATGCCAAAAAGAAACAAAGGATAACCAAAAACAAAACAAGAAAAACACAGGCAGAAGCCTAAGGCACACAGCCCCTCGGATTCAGAGTCCATTGATTCCAGTTAGCCGTTTTGAGCGAGCACCTCTTCGAAATCCAAAGCAAGGAATTATCCAAAACGAATAGACTCGGCGTCCTTTCAATATACACCACCGGACATAAAAACACATACATAAAACTCACGTCATCATTTTACACTTTCATACATATCTACACACATACACACACACACATAAAGGCCTAAAAACCGGAAGTCTTAAATTTTTTGGGTCTAAAGCCTTAGCTTTAATGGCTGTACAATTGAGACACGTACCCATGGCTTGTGCTAAAAATTGATGCTTGAAGAAAACAATCTGTCAAAAAATAGGTAATATATGAATAGACAGTGAAACTTTCAGGGGAGATGGAATGTGTGCAAACTATAAAAGGCATATTCTGTAATGGTATTGGTGTTTTTACATGAACGTGATTTGTTAATTCGTCAATGGTAAAAATCACACAACATATAAATGTGATAGTGGATGACAAAGAGTAAACTCACACTTATTCTAGTTGCAACTTAAACCTATTAACCACTTGGAATCTTGAATGAAAGCTTTACCTTAAGCGGATATACAAATACTGGCAACTGCCAAATATACTTTTCTTGCAGGAGACCTATCAAAATCTGAAATTATAAAATGGCCATGTTGCTCGCGTTTTTTTTGGAGGAGCTAGTAAGTAACTCGAGTAACAGTGTTCCCCAAATCATATACACACTTGGTTTATTTTCGGAGGAAAGAAACAAACTCCTAATAAAATCATTTTAGTTGCTCGCGTATTTAAAAAAGTTGCTCGCGTTTTTGGAAGAGCGAGTTTCGTTTTATATTAATTTTTTTTGTTTCATTTTGATAATTAGGTTCTGCGTTTACTGGACTTAGTGAGGAATTTTTTGGGAAGGACAATTATTTGATTTACCAATGCTATGCTTACGAAATGACTAATGCCTGCTAAAGTTATGTCATTTCAAACAGTATGTAAATTGTATATTTTCAGAATTCGTATCCTATATGATCCTATAAATCATACTTGTTGTAATGTAAAATTCAAACTACAATTGAAATCCAAAGAGCATTTGTTTATTAAACGAAATATCCTAAAGAGATTCTTTTGAGGGTTTGTTAAGTTGTTTTGCTCGGGTGATTGTGTGAAAGTATTGATTTTTGGTTACTACGTTAACACGATGGATTTGAGCGATTATGAGGCAAAAATATTGTATGTACGTAATTTTGTATTTTTTATTTGATGTTTTTATTTCTAGTAATATTTTGGTTTATGTTTTAATTTTTAGGTACCCACGTGTTTTTTGTGACATGCAGGTGAAAGTTAACTTTGATCAAGATCTAGAGTTTAATTAGGAGGCACTAACCGTGAAGAGATATTTAGGCAACATGTTTTGGTTTGTTTTTAGATATGGATGGATTGGATGAGTATTGTATAATTATTCCATTTTATGTCTGGTGGTCAACAATTAGTGATTAATGGGTACTTGAAATAAAAATATTCCTTTGTGTTTACATATACTTGATAAATTTTAATATTCAATTTGGTAGGGAAGAATTTTGCCTAGTAAGTGGGTTAAAGTTTGGTGTAAAAAATTCGGCTGATTTTAATAAAGCAAAAGAGCCAATTCCATTTAGGCGCTAGGGCTTAGGGTGTTTTATTAGATTTAGATGGGAAGACCTTATAAAAGGAAGGATGTTGTATTATAGATTTGAGAGTGATGTGTTTAAGAAATTAGACGACAACGATGCTGTTAGCCTATGTTGTGTAGGCATTGTGCAGTTAGTGTTATTAGGCGTCGAGGATAGACGTCATGTCCCTAATTGGATATTAAGGTTAGCGAATGATAGAGTTGGTTGGGATAACTATCCTTGGGGTTTGTATGTATGGCCGACATTGTACAAGCATTTAAGGGATGCAAATGTTAAACGTTGGCAACCTTTATATGTCGTGGTCCTACAAATGAAAGTAATACGAAAACTTATTCGATTGAAGGATTTGGCTTGGCGTTCAAGGTTATGTCATATTTTAGTTTTAATATTAAATTATGGGCAATTATTTTTAGTTAAATTTTTATTAGATGAAAATAATTTTTTTTCGAGTTGGATCTTGAGTCTTTTCGAGCAGCAAACAGATGAAGATTATACACTTATCGTCGTCATCCTTCGAATTAGTTGCTTGGTTTCAAAGCATTAAGTTTATCGACACATGCTTAATACTATGTTTGTCATGTACGTATTGGTTTTTATCTTGTTATGTTATTAATTTTTGATTATTTTTTTTAATTCTACTTGAATGTCTTTATTTTTATTTTAAAAGGTCAACTACCTGTTGAGAGACTGGTACCAGATGAGATTGAAGCTCGATCGCGATGGTGGGTTTTAAGTATCTTTACGGAAAACCTCAACCACGTTTCGCATTGTTATGTTAAGGTAATGCTTTGATGGTTTAGGAGAAAAAACAGAGACATTTTTCAGTATCATTGCAGCGCCTACATTAATAATCCTTTTATTAAACACCTTAGATATGACTTTGTGATGTATTGTTTTCAGGTATTGTACTGGAGAGATCTTAGAGTCACCTTTATCGCCACATTTCATATTTGGTGAACAAGAATTCACTATTCCAAAACTTGGTCAAGTGTTCCATTTTTTATAATGTTATCGATGGTGTCTCCAAATTCATCTAGTTTACAGTTTTGAACAAATATTATTGACATAGTTGTGGCGGCTAACCCACGCTAGCACTCTTTTAAAGTCATCATTGTCACCAATCTCAACTACGTTGTCCATATCATTATTGTGTTAGACATTAAGCCCCATTTGGATCTAGAATAAAAACATTTTCTTTAAGTAGTTGGCTTGCTGAACAAGACCTGCAGGACCGGGTATTATCCTAACTGGATTTAGGTTTGAGGTAGATGGTTCAACACGAGTGCTATTAGAGGAACGAACAACATGAGTTAAATGAAGATCAGAATCATCATAAATCTTAAGGATGTATTTCACAATGCTTCATTTTCGTTGTTAAAAAAACTGGCATCTATTATTGATAATTTGGCTGAAGAAGTTGTCTTTTTTTAATTCAATGATTATGTATAGTTGGGAATCCATTGGTGTTAACTGAATATATAGACACATTGGTTGACTAGCCTGACAATTGGTTTCAATCACTTTTGTATTTTAGTGCTTTATTGACATGACTTTTTGATACTCACTGACATATTAGGATAACTTTGTACTTTTTAACCCTATAAAATATTATAATATATATCTATTGGTTGATACCGATTTCTCGTGAGAACATAACATCTCCTTTTTCACAACGACACGCCAAAAGCTTATAAGACGCCATTTTTGGGCATATGCATGTATTCTCTTTAAAGAGTTGTATGAATAAACGAATATCTAACCTAAGGTGTTGTTTGCAGATACTTTGAAAGTATGGTATTTATAGAAACATTGAGTTGACTAGTCCCTCACACTGGTTTCATCACTTTGTATTTTACGTGATTTATGACATGGTTTTGACAACTCACTGACAAAGTAGACGAATCACTGCGTGTATACAAACATTGACTTCATCACTGTTTATTTTACGCGAGTTATGTAATGATTTTGACAACCCACTGACATATTAGACTATAGTGTAGCAAGAGTCATTGATTTAAAAAATTACATAGTACAATAAAAACCCAATACTGAATCTAACAGAATACGTTATTAGAGCTGTAAATTAAAACATTACATATATAAACTAGTACGGTTTTTTTTACATTAATATATTATTCATTGCTTGGTTCGGAAAGTAGAAATAGTGACTCTTTTGTGTGGGCAATGAAAAATCGAGTCACGGTTTGCTTAGACATGAACAGTTCACAAGCCCTCATGATTGGATTGATCACTTAAGTGAGCTATTACCATTGTGGAACAATTTGCTTACATATTGTTCGTTAGCATTAATGATTCCAAAGTAGTTGAGAAAATGACATGTTGGGTATGTAGAATGGTGAATAGCAAGTTGCACGATGAAATAATACCATCTTCAAAATATAACGTCCATGTATAAATAATACGAAAAGCCCCAAAACCAAAGCTTCCAGAAATTATAAGAGAGTCTCCAAGCTGAGAAATATAGTATGGAGGTGAAAACTCCCCAACTCCTACCTGTTCAGGCATGTCTTGTAATGGAAACTGGTGAGTAAGCTAAATCATAATGAAACTAATCAAGTAAGTTTTTTACAAATACCTCATCATTATAAGACTTTTCTTGAGCCAATCCAGAAAATTTTACATCTATTAACTGGCTTGACCTGACCCGTTTTATTCATATTGATGGATTTTGTGGCAAACAGTATAATCAAGATTATACTAGATTCTAGACTTAAAGTAGACACATTCACGAAATTTGGTCAATGGAAACTTCCATGGCTTTGACACAGCACGAAATGAAGTAAAGGACTTCACGGGGGATGTATTATTCATGTTATCCATTTGATGTCAAACGGTATATTGGATGGGAATATAATTACTTTAAGAAATAGTTTGATAAAGGTTGTATGGTGATTTTGTAAGTAAAATTAGTGTAATGCTAAGAGTATATAAATGGTAACTGATGATACAAAATGTCATTGCCTTGTCTAGTCAATGTTTCTATTCAGTCAAATCATGTCATAAATCGCTTAAAATGGTAAGTGATGATAAAAAATGTCATTGCCTTGTCTAGTCAATGTTTCTATTCAGTCAAATCATGTCATAAATCGCTTAAAATGGTAAGTGATGATACAAAATGTCATTGCCTTGTCTAGTCAATGTTTCTATTCAGTCAAATCATGTCATAAATCGCTTAAAACGGTAAGTGATGATAAAAAAATGCAATTGCCTTGTCTAGTCCATGTTTCTATTCAGTCAAATCATGTCATAAATCGCTTAAAATGGTAAGTGATGATACAAAATGTCATTGCCTTGTCTAGTCAATGTTTCTTTTTAGTCAAATCATGTCATAAATCACTTAAAATGGTAAGTGATGATACAAAATGTCATTGCCTTTGTTTATATTCACTCATTCCCTAGTCCAATGACTTTACTATATATATATATATATATATATATATATATATATATATATATATATATATATATTATATATTAAATTCACAGTTAAGTAGAACAACCAATAAACTTAAGTGTTACAATCTATAAAAACTATAGGATAATATTAAAAAAGTTTAAATGTTTGGATTCAATTATAACGGAATGGAATCGAGGTTCCATTTTAGCATTGAGGAAGATTTGACGTAGCAATTTTAACGACATGGTGATGAAAGAAAGAATTCAATTTGGAAGCAATTTATTTCCATTTAAATTTATTGTTAAGGTGTCGTCTATAGCACGTTAAGTTTTGATATCACGACGAAGTGAGGTTACCAATTTCTCCTATTTCCTTTTTTTTAAAACAACTAAATGCTCTTTTGCGTTCGGAGACTACAACGAATACGAAGATGAAAAAAATGAATTCGATGATGTTGTGGATGACAACCCCCAAACCAATTACCAGAAATGGCAGAAATACATGTCTTTTAAACCTGACATTCCAGAAGAAACACTTTACAACGTCCTAAACCTATGATTTCAAAAGATTATAAAAAGAAACAAAAACAGAAGTTAAGGTTGGTAATATTTTTGATAATAAGGAAGCTTTAGACTTGGCCATTAGATTAAAAGCTTTAGACGAGGGTTACCAATTTTTGACTGATAGGTCAGCCCCACAAAGGTATGCATTGAAATGCTTTCATTTTAATGAATGTGAGTGGAAGATTCGTGCTAGACGTTGGGGGAAAACTGAAAAGTTTAGCATTACATTTTTTAATGATGTTCACACATGTCCAAAAACCCAACATACTCCAAACCATCGAATGCAAACAAAATGTTATCTATTCCTCACATTCTCACTCCAAAGTTACAAGATACTAAGCATGTTTTAAAAGGGAAAGATATACAACAAGATATAATGTCCGAGTATAAAATAAATATATCTTACTAACAAACATGGAGAGGGAAGGATTATTGTATACAACAGATAAGGAGTTCAGTTATGAATCTTTTGAGGATGCTTCAGTATTATTGTTATATCTAGAACGAAAAAAACGATAGGGACAATATCCTCACGTATAAAAACAGGATGAACAAGGATGGTTTTCGAAGATGTTATTTATTGCCCTTGGTGGTCGGTAAGGTCACAAATCTCTATTTATTTATTAAATAATAGTAGGTTTTACCATAAAATATTTTTAACGGTTTTTTCTAATCTTCAATATCGTACGTTTTCGTGAATTATCTGCGACAATTGGTTATAAAAGATGCGGCACATTTAAAGGGTTATACAAGGGATCAATTGATCGGCTGTCGGCCATGGCATGGAAAACAACCAAATTGTGCAAATTGCTTTGGTATATCTTCAGAAACGGGGAAACAGGTCCATGTTGGTCGATAGTGGATGTACTGTACTTAAGAAAGAATGTATAGGTGATAACCCCAGTTTGCTATTCATATCTGACAGGCATGCTGCTATAGCTTTAGCAGTACAAAATGAATTCCCTTTAGCATATCATGCTGTATGTTGTCGTCATTTATTGATGAACCTATCTTTGAAAGGAGATAAAAAAAGGCTCTATTTTGGAAAATATGCAAGGCTTACACAACAGAAGATTTTTCAAGGAGCATGAGCCATTACACTGTATTTAGCCCGATTGCGCTACGATTTAACTTTGTCAACTTGGTACTCCGAGTTGGTCAAGAGCGCTAGTTGCCCACTAGTGCGTTACAAACTATTTGACAGCGAATAGTGTGGTGTCATGGTTAATGCTTGTACTGCTGTATTTAGGAAGTACGGTGTTTAAAGTTAGCAGAGACGTATAGTGCATGGTTGCACGAATGGTACTATAAAACGTCGCCAAATTGCAGGTATTTACTTTTTATAACTAAATCATTTGCACTCATTTTTTCATTGATTATGAGCTGCATGTATTATTTATGTTATATTTAAATGTTGATTAATATGACGTATGAAATACTGAGTGGTGTGTGGCCAAACAAAGTGCATAAAAAAAATTTACGAAAGCGCTAAATGGGTTGTTTGTGGTGTTACTGATCATCAATACCAAGTTTATGACGGGAGATAAATCGTAAGTTGATTACAGACAGGCGCATGTCAATGTCGTTAAATGGCAGTTTCCGGGTTACCATGTGGTCACGTTTTATAGTGTTACAAGGTACTTTGGGTTTGACATAGATGGTGTCCAGTATGTTAATCACGATTGGTTTTTAAAAAAACCAACTATATCCAAGGCACTTACGTGAACAATCCATTTTATTGGGAATGTTTCAAGAATGGGAATTTCCCCTAACAAATTTAGAAAGCTATACCTCTAGGTGATGGGACTACACCCACAACCTGGTCGTCCAAAAAATACCAAAACGAATATAAATCACAAGTTGAGGAGCCTTGGGACTGGATAATTGTACTAGATGGCAAACAAGCATGACACAGACGTGATAATTGCCAATTAAACCACATTTATCTTTTGACCACCTTTAAACCATACGATAACACATACATGAACAACAAATTCCAAGATATGAACACCCATCATTCACAACCCACGACCATCAATATGAATACTAATTTCCCAATTATCATACATCCACTATGGTAAAAACCACTATACCATCGCAGCCAATAGAATCAATATTAACAATAACACATCTCAACAATATGAGTAAATCACACACAGTCAGCACATATGTATGAGTAATGACGAATCTCAAAACCCAAGCATCTCAGCATCTAGAGGATCATAAACTGTAAATGCTTTAAATAGTTTGTTTAAATCATTTGGTTTCTAACAATTTGCTATGTTTTTTATGTTATCCGGTTTTGCTTTTTGTTTGTTATTTAATTATTATCAGTACGGGAATGTTATTATGTACGAAAAGTAGTCAAGGTATACACACTTCAATGTTGCAATAATATAATTGAAACAGAAACACTAAACCCTCGGGGTTACTCTCACACAAAGAATGGAAAAGAGGCAAAAGGAAAAACATAGAAACATTCTTGTTCAAATAAAGTTATTTGAATAGTTACTAAACTAACTTGAAATTATGATTGTGTATCGTTGTATTCTAATTTACCTTTTCATCATATTTCCTTGATGTAGGCTGTTTGTTGTTTTGTACAATCTACATTGAGTTGACAACTCATTAAAAGCCTTTATTCAGGAAACGAAAAGACAATCATTTCTGACAACCAACATGACGTATCACTTTGCACAAAAAATATAGTATATATATACTGCTATACAACCAAAAGATTAACAAATAATATATTTCATTTCAAACTTTTTCTTTGACAAAATGTCCGAGTACTAATAATACTACTTTCGAGGTTCGGGGTACATCACAACGAGCGGTTTTAAATTAACCCACTAACCTATCAAAAGGGTTCAATACTCTTTATAAAATATATAAAGTTTTCTACCAACAGAATTTTGCAAATTATGGAATACCCTATCCTTACAAAAAATATCAAGACGGTTCACTACTTTGTATTACACGTTGCCACCAAACAACACATTGTCAGGTTTGAAACAAATTAAGAATGATTATGATACAAATGTTATGTACGACATTGCAAGGGTTGCTGGTAAGATCCAGCTTTTTGTTTCTCATCATCAGATAGATCTAAGCACGGTGCTCATTCTCAATCCGATGGGTACACTAGAGGAAGCATTTGCAGTTGTATTCATTTAGAAGCACTAAAAAACTTGAAGAATCACTCTGTTGTGAACCTCCAAATTGGGGTCGCAGCGGAATAAAGGGTCCGGGTGGCTGTCTTACTTCAAGATCAATAGCACAAAGATATATAAGAACCGACAAAAAAGTCATTTTTTATAAATGATACATTTGATTTAATTGATAGATCTAATACAAAAGCAATATAGCTTTACTTGTTCATTTGTTGGATAGTACAAAAGTTGGACAAATACAAATTTCCCCTAAATATGATGCACCTATATCTTTAGCGTGCAACATATTCCAAAATATAACCAGTGCATCCTTGGCATTCCATGCCTATTGGATCTTCCTGAAAACATTGCTTAAAAACGTCAACAAATTTATTGGTTGAATTCTAGGTTTGATATTAAAATCATAAGAGTTGCAGGACCGCAAAGACTTTTTAGTGATAATGCAACACATATGTAGATTCATCAAAAACTAGATTACATTTACACACTAAGATCAACGACACTGAGACTCGACGATTCTTTCTTGCAATTTAAACACTATATATTGCAATTTACTGCCCGATTTTAGTATGTTCAGCCGGAAAACATCTTAAATTCGACATGCTCATATTGCTATCGTTCTTTTTTTTCCCGGTGGATAGTAATCACCCGAACGGCAGGGGAGGTCGTTTCCCGAATAGATCTATTAATAACATTCGGCGCTACATAATGGTAAATCCCAAACTACATCTATGCAATTGACAGTTCTATGAATAAAGGGGATCAACTTGGGTTATCGCTACTTAGGCAACATGTATCAATACTTGCGTCCAATTTATAAAATAATGCATGTTTTCACCTTTAATTATAAATCATTGAAATCATTAAATAATGTGGGGGCTCATGAAGCTCACCTTAGAGTTCAGTAATCCCAAATATGCCAGATATATACGAGTCACGGTAAAAGATCGGGAATGCAACCTAAATTAATTAAGGTCGTATAAGTAGCCGAGTACTTAATCTATCAAACATTGATTTTAGTCTATAGTTGTTACCATCGTAATATCGTTTGGGCTATCATAATTAAATGTGTGGTCATGACATGACGTGGAGGAGTTGGACACCTTTAAATGTAAATCCAACAACTCGTCGAAATCGCATCGAAGAGGCCTCATTATGAAACTCTCCTAGTAGATTTAGTACTTTGATAAACACAATATTTTCTAGATAGCTCATTCACCAACTATTGGTTTTGGAAAATTGTGTTTTTAATAAGTTCATAAAACGTTTATAATTACCGTTTAGTAAACAACTGGGCGTAACTTTTGCGTTTGTTTTAAGCCTGCATTCTCGCGTTTCTTATGTCAATCTTTTCGGTATTAAGACGGGTTACCGATATTTGACATTTTCATAAAATTTTCCCCTGATGAACAGTAACTTTTATGTTCATGCCAGAATGAGTTTTAAATTTGGTATTTGGTTGTCGTAAACCCGTAATATGTGTTTCTCTCATTTTATTCGTATTTATTGCTTCGTTTTTATATGTTTCTTGCGGGTGTTCTAGTATTTGAATGTTCTATACTTTTTTGAGGTTTACAAAAAATAGAACGTTATGTCATGAATATGTAACTATTATAATATAGTTTTAATTAAAAGTATTTATTGTCGTAATTAACTCGCGAATTCTATACCATCGTGCGTTATTAATTGAAAAATTACGGATTCTTATCATTTTGGAATCTAAAATTGTGTATTATTTATTAAAATATTAAACCCTTGCTGTTTGGAATTTTTTATAAAAATGTTTTTATAAATTTAATTTACGATTCGTTTTTAACGTTTATAACTCGTTTTGAACGTATCTTTTTCGTTTTTATCGTTTTTAACAAGTTTCTTACCTTTTCGGAATCGTCGTGAAATGTTTCTTTCGTTAAAAATATAAATGGGTATGGTTAATATTCGAATTTTGGACAGGCATGTTTGGTTGACTATTGTTAAGTCATTTAGATATCATTATTTACATTTTTTCCACTTCTTGATTTTACACTATCTCTTATATGTTATATCTTATCTTATATGTACATGTATATTATGTCCATAGTCCTTTTACTTGTCACTTTGAATCAAATTAATATCATAGTCTTTTACTTTTACATAATAAACCAATAATCTTTATAAAATCGTAATCACTAGTTTTGTCCATAATCATATTTATACATAACAAGTGTGTACAGTGTATTTTTTCCATAAACTTTAGTTTGTGTTCTCATTAAACATGATTAAGAGTCCATAATCAATATAACATGGTTTATGTATTTATTTAACTTTAAAAAAACATATTATGAAACTATGAAAACTACCAATTATCCCATAATCCTTTTTACACCTAAATAACGTGATACAATATTTTCTCATCTTTTTAACTTGATGTAAAGTACTAACACCACATGTATATAAGTGACTGTAGATGGATACATTTCAAGTATATATTATTTTCATGAATTAAAACTAAATGGTGATTAGTAAATAGAATGATCATATGCATATCAATGTGAAATTATAAGAACATAAAGAGTTCAAAAATAGACCTTATGATGGTATTGATGATGATGATGCGATAGACTAAAACCCTTGTTTAGCCACAAAAACCAAGCTTGCTTAAGAAACTTACTTCTTACAAACCCTAACTTCATTTTATTGTGTTCTATACTTGAAAAAGGGTTAGCAATGGCTTGGGATCACTTTGAATACTTATAATGATGTGTATTGGTCAGTGTATGTGGTTGGTTAAAAATTGATATGGGTTTGTTAGAAGTGCTTGCTTATTGGCCGTAGCATGTATCGGGGACCAATGGAAGGTTTTTGTTGAAGTTTATACCTAAGTGTTTTTCTTGTTGTAGATCTTTAGCTATGTTTACTTGTATGTTATAATAATTTCATAAGGGTCAAAGTCATGAAAGTATTCAAGAGATCAAGGTAGGGTCTTAGAGAATGGTCTGGGTTTTTGTTAATTAGTCATGTAAGCTAGGTATGGGTTATAGGGGATGATAAGTATGGTGTGTAATTGACAAGTTGCAAGTTTATTCATTTTTCATGTTATATCTTGTTTATGATGAGATTTTCGAGCCAAAAAAGATTACCTGATTTATTTATTTATGTAATTTTTGTGTATTGGTTTTTAAAAGTCAGGTATTTTGTGAAGGTGAGGAAAAGTTTTTGTTTGGTTCCGGGAGTGCCTCTAAACGCAATTTATCGCGAAACATATACACTTTCGTTCCGATAAAAATTATCTGAACAAGTTAATAAATTCATCTCAAAAATAATTATTATAACCTTGCTTGATGTAAACCTTTAATTGTTGATGCCCGTTTTCAATTGAACGCTAATTTTAGGCGTACGCGGATTTAACTAACGTTTTCAATTTATAAAGCAAAACACGTACAATATTAAACAACTAAATAGTACATTTATTTGATGGTCGTCAAAGATTTGAAAACTCAGGGTGTTATAGGACTTCCCCGTTAAACGAGCCTTGTCTCAAGGCTCACGGATTTGCAGACACATAGACGACCGATGTGGTATTCTGGTGAAGAGTTGTGGGAATATTTCTTCTTGGAATTGGTTTTCACGTATCATGTGAACTCAGGACTCTCTTGGAGTTCCATCGAACTTTGACAAAATGGGATCCGACTTCGCTTATCGTTTAACTTCACGGCCCACTATTTCTAATGGTTCCTCAACAAAATGAAGTTTGTCGTCCAAAATAAGTCCATCCAACGAAACGGCTAAAGGTTCGTCGGCATGACACTTCTTCAGGTTAGATACATGAAAACGTATATTAGAATACTGCTGAATTCTTCTGAAGTTCAAGTTGTTATGAACTTCTCCAACTCTTTCTATCTTAAAGGTCTGCCCAACATTACTAGGGTTCAAACTTCCCCCCGTTTGCCAAAACGTACGACCCCTTTCCAAGGCGAGACCTTTAGCATGACTTTGTCTCCGACTTGGAATTCCCATTGGTTTCGCTTAAATTGTCAGCGTAACTCTTTGTCGGATCACGAGCAGACTGCATCCTTGTTTGATCTGGATGATTTTCTCAGTGGTCTCATGGATCAGTTCTGGACCGAGTATTTAAGCTTCTCCAACTTCAGTCCAACATACAGGTGAACGACACTTTTGACCATAAAGTGCTTCGAATGGTGCGGCCTTGATGCTTGCGTGATAGCTATTGTTGTATGAAACTCGAACTAATGGCAAAATGGTTAACCAACCCTTCCAAAGTGATTGCACAAGCACGCAGCATGTCCCTCGGAGTTTGAATGGTCTCTCGCTTTGTCGTTTGTTGGTGGATGGTACGAATTTTTGTGTACTCATATCCAAATTAGAACCTCACAAGCTTTTGAAGTGACCTCCAGAAAAATTTGATGCCTAATCTCGGAATCGCGATTCACAAATGATTGAGACAGGTATTCCATGTCTGTGACACTCCTTCAGGTAATTCTTGACAAGTTGTCCAAAGGATCAGTCTCTCTCATTGGTGTGAAGATCAGACAGACTTAGTGAGCGGTCAGAACGAATCACCCAAATTGTGTATAGCCTTGATGTCTTAGGAAGCTTCGTGACAAAAATCCATGGTGATGTTATCCACTTCCATTCGGGAAATCTTAGGTATGTACTAACAATCCTGAACGGCACTTTGATGTTCGGCTCTTGACTTAGCACAGGTTCAAAACTTGTTAAACATAGTGCTATATTAGGTCGGCTTTCTATGTTGGGCCACCAACTATAGCGTGATTCTTCATGTCTTGGTACATTTTGTCAGAACCCGGATGTATAGAGTACTTTGATTTGTGGGACTCGTGCATGATTACAGTCCGTAAATCTCCATAACAAGGTAACCAGCTTCTGCCATTGAGGCACAGGGTTCCATCCGCACGTGGCTCCAACTTTTGTTCTCTAATAGCTTCTGGAAATTTAGCATTTTCAACCAACATTCCTTCAACGTCTTCTACTTCTTAATGTTCTCGGGTTTTTTGCGCTTCGGTTCTGAGCATTTAAGATCTGTTGGAAGGTCCAAACTAATAGTCATATACCAAAGCTCGAATCTTAGCGGTGGTTCTCGTTCTTTCCTGCTAAAGCATCAGCAACGACACATTTGCCTTCCCGGGTGATATACGAATATCGCCCAATCGTAAACTCACTTAGCAACTCTAACCATCGGCGTTGCCTAACTGTTTCAAATCTTTTTTAATATAAGATGTGTTGCAAACCTCTTTGCATGTGATCGGTGAACACGTAATCTTTAGTTCCTATAAATAATGTCTCCAGATCTTGAGAGCGAACACACTGCACCAAGTTCTAATCATGAGTCGTGTAGTTTTTCTCATGAATTTTTAACTGGCGTGATGCGTAAGAAATCACCTTCTCTCTTTGCATCAACACAGCGGCCCAAACGTTCTTGAAGCATCGCAGTAAGCGATGAAGTTCTTCGCTTCCTTTAAGGTAATGCAGGATTGTGTGCACTGCACTAACTTTTGCTTCAACTAGCTGAAAAAAGCTGCTTCTTGTTTTATCGCCCCATTCAAACCTTAAACTTCTTTTGAGTAAGCTGTTCATTGGTTTTTGGCGATCTTTGAAAAACCCTTCAATGTATTCTTTGGTTTATCCAGCAAGACCTAAGAATTGACGAATCTCGTTGGTGGACTTAGGAGAGGCCCATTTTTAAAGGATTCATCTTGCGCTGGATCCACATGAATTCCTTCTCTACGATACATGTTCGAGGTATTGTACTTTTGGGAAATCCAAAACTACATTTGGAAAACTTAGCATACACTCTCTTTCTTCAACACTCCAATATTATCTTAGATGCTTTTGTGTCTTGCTTGTTTTGGAATAGATTCTAAATATCAATCAATAAAGACAATTACGAATTTGTCTAGATATGGTTTGCAGACTCGGTTCATGAAGGTCCATAAACACGGCGAGGTAGTGGTGCGTTGGCTTAAACCAATCGGCCATCACTTGAATTGTAATGGCCATATCAGAGGTTTGAATGGGCTGTCTTCGGAATGTCTTTTCTCGAAACTCTCAGGTTGATGATAAACCTGGACCTTAGGTCTTTTTCGAGTAGGGACACTCGGACCCTTGGAGATGATCAAATAGGTTCATCAATTCTTGGGATGGTTGGATAAGCGGTTCTTCACGTTAGTTTATTCAATTCCGGTTATCAATGAACATCCGGAATGATCCGTTCTTCTTTTGGACAAACAAGACCCGGAGCTCACCAAGGTGAGGAACTGTGTCTTATAAAGCCTTTATCGGAATGTTCTTTCAGTTGCTCAGATAAACTCTTTCATCTCCGAGGGCCAATCGATAGGTGCCCGTGCTCTGGTGCAGCACCAGGTACAAATCAATTCGAAAAATCCACTTGTCGAGTCGGAGGAAGGAAGACCCGGCAAGTCCTCAGGAATTACTTCAGGAAATAAGTCTTGAATAATTGGTACGTCTCAAGTGCTTCTCCTCGACTTGTCTTCAACTCTTTTGCAGTGATATGTGCCAAAAAAACGATAGGAATTCCTTTTTCCTTGTACTTCTGCGCTTTAGTGCACGAATGATGTTTAATCGTGTCATTTCCCAGAGTACTTTTTTCCATCACCTTGTAAGATTAAGTTTTTATTTCTCCAGGGTGGATGCGAACAATCTTTTCGGCACATACTTGACCCTTGGTACTTCGCCAACCATTCCATTACCGGATTATTAAAGCATCCAAAACTACAAGTTCTACAAGCATTATGTTTATGTTGAATTGGTGGGTTTAGGAAGTTTAATGTGCCACCTTAAGCATGGTGTTCACCCAATTATCCTTTCCAGTTCAGCTAGTTCGACATCATAATAGTAATCTAGGGTATGATGGCGTGATGTCCTATTTTTGGGGAGCTATATGTGTAGACACAAAATTTCGAACGCACCAGTATCAAATAAGATATAAGCATAGCGGTTGTTTAGAAGAACGTATCCAACGCCGTAGTCTGTGTTCTCCCCCGCATTTCCAAACCACATAACTTCGCTGGTAGCCCTGTCCGTCTTCAGCTTGATTACCACGGTATTGGTTTCTCAGTCTGGGCAGTTACTTTTAAAATGGCCTTGAGCTCCGCACCTCAAAGCAACATTTCCCTGCTGATTATTGTTGTTGTTGTTACCGGTTGTTTGTTGTTGTAGTTACGGTTGTTGTTGCTTGTTGTTTCGGTTGTTGTTGTTGTTTTGTTACACAAAATAACATATTTGTTATGGTTGTTGTTGTTGTTGTTACGGTTGTTGTTGTTGTTGTTGTTGTTGGCATTGGCAGGTCGGCTCCTACAATCCTGGGTCAGATGACCAACCCTTTTGCAGTTATTGCACCTAGGTGGACAAGGACCTTCATGATTGTAGTTACACTTGGAACACAGAGGTTTAGACCCGGCGTATGATTTCCTGCCACTATTGCCTGCAGTGTAGGCCTGGCCTGTATTAGCCTCTTATTTGTTTGTTGTGATTGTTACTTGGATAGATTCATCATTCTTTTCTTTTCCTTTCTGCTGAGTTCAACATAGGCATAGGTCTTATCCTCCATTCAAACTCAGTTGTAACTCAATAACTTCTTGAATGGTCTTCGATTTTTGATGCTTATACACTGCCAAGTATCATATCGGGCAAGCCACGATAACTTTGCACCTTGTTATCTCTTCTGGAAAATTCTGGAACACTATCAAAGCTAGTTGTGAAATTCCGTCGATATTAGGCCCACCACATCTGTGCCCTTGACCTTTAGATTCCAAAATCTCAGTCTCAATCTTCTTGATCTCACCCTTCGGGTTTATCAGTCATCATTTTCTTTAGTGTTGCCCATGCATGGACGTCGTTTTGTCTTGACTTTATTGTCAGAACCAAATGTTCTTTAATATCGCTTACAAAGTTTTTTATATTATTATTGTAAATTTAAATGTAACTTAATCTATCCGTAATATTTCTTCATATTCTAAAATAAATGCTTATCTTAAGAGAAATAGTATTGAGATGTTAAGTAGTAGTGGTCATTAAAATGGAATTCCACCATGTAAGAGCATATCTTGCAGAGTGCAAGTTAGCGAATATTTGACTTGGCTAGTTGCTGGGCAATTGCTAATGCTGACACAAGATTCCATTTCTCAAACATCGACGTGAGTCTGACGACTCCCTCAGTGCTTTGAAGTCAAAGGTTGGCATTTCAAGAATTTACGAGTAAGGAGCATTCGCGAGCAAGTTTGGGCTGGCTTGGCCTGGAACCTATTGCTATGTGTAGCTTTCCTAGCTGCTTGTTCTGCTTCAGCATTTGCAAAGTAAGCAGCAACTCCTTGGTCAATTAAAGGGCCTGATGAGTTGTGCTCTGAGTAACAGTAGTGGTTGTTTCATTTGGAGGTTTGGTGGGGCTCGGGTGATCTGCGTGGCCTCTTTTTGGTGGCCTTTTCTTCAATCATTAAGTGAAAAAGACAATATCGTTAGACCTTCATAAATCGTAAACCACGACATGACGTATCATGATCAGTAAAAGTGAGTCACATGCACCACAGTGAAATGAAAAATTGGTGAATTGGTATTAACATGATAAAACTAAATCGTTCATTCATTCATCACAATTCGATGATAAACATGACATAATACCACCATTTCATATATAATTGGGAAAACATACATGATTAGGTTAGTACAAAATGATCATGTAGTTTAGGTTACAAAATAAACACTATAACCTAAAGCCTATACTTGCCGGGATTAACCCGTTAATAATAGTACGGGGGGCATATAATAAACAAATGGACTAGCCATAACAATGTCTAATCTAAGAACTGCTACCAGCCTCCTCTGGCAGCTCTGGCTGTGCAGGACCCCCAGCGGGTCCTTGCTGTCCCTGTAATGCAGTAACCTGCCCCTGTAATGCCATCACCTGTCCCTGTAAAGCTGTCACCTGCCCCTGCAGGGTGGTGACCAGTCCTTGAAGTGAAATCATCTCTCTCTGTAGTGTCTACATAACAGTCAATGTCTGAATAATCTGCTGCTGTCGAGTATGATCAGCAGCTCTCAACTCTCTCATCTCCTCGCGCCTTCCGCGGTCTGTCTCCAATAAATCTGAAATCGCTCTTTGTCTACTATGATCTGCTGACTGTAACTCTATGATCTCTGATATCTGAGCATGAACTATGGTGCGTAGTGACATAACCTCTGCACGTGCAAGATCACTCGCATCCATAGATTTTCCCCAAGCCTCTCTAGACATCCTAGCCTCAGTCTCTATCAAAAGTCGTGTATGTGCATGTGCACGTCTGTCTCTAAATAGCATATTGACCCGACTGGCCAATAGCTGTCTCTGGCTCTGCTCATCGTCTAACATCGTGTAGATCTCATCTGTGTCTCGCCTAACCATAGACTCAAAATCTCTCACGTGTGTACCCAACTCCGTGTCAGTACTAACTGGAGCTCCCTGTAGAGTCTCAACAATCTCATCTCATGAATCCGTGATCCCATATCCAACATATCTTTGTTAGGAAAATATTGTAAACAGACTTAATACTGTTAGTATTAAAGTTAAGTCTGTTATAAATAGTTAGTACTGATAGTATAGAAGTTAAGTCTGGTAGAGCAAGTTATGTCTGCCAGCTTTAACTTAAGTCTGGCAGTATTAAAGTTAATACGGCTTGGTCAGACAGTTAAGTCTGTTGTAATTTTAGTAATATTTATCAATTTAGAGTTGATTTAGGAAGAGATAAGCATTATCTCTTAACGCGTTTAGGGTTCCTTAAGCCTATAAAAGGAACATAGTATAGTATTGTAAACATATCAGTTGATTGGGCATTCACAATCAAATAGTAATAGTAATAGCAATTTGAGTATTTGTTCTTGTGTTCGTCTTGGTATAGATATTGATATTCCGCGTCAATATTTGTATTCACAGTCATTGTCTCTCATAGTATCTTTAGATTTATTCAAAGGACTATAAGTCGTTCAAGGCTCATTCAGATCCTGTTAATAAGGACCTACAAGTGGTATCAGAGCCACCAAAGGGACTTTACTCAAGATTGAACAATAGATCAAAACCTTTTATTCCAACAAATCAAATAACCATAGGAAAAGCAATAGTGAAGCTAGTCAAGAAGGTGAAGAAGCTGGAAGGGTTTATGAAAAAGAGGAATTTGGTTTTGACAGATTCAGAGGAAGAAGAACCTGAGGCTCACGGGAGGAAAAGTCAAGATGATCCTCAAGATTCTTCAGTACAAGGACTGGTTACTCCTCCTACAACAAAGGTAAACACTTCAGGGGAGGAACAAGTGGAAGAAATAAGTCCAAACACTCTTGAAGCAGCCAAAACTCTCTCAAAGGTTGCCTCTTTAAAGTCACGGTCCATTGACAAAGGAAGGAGATACAAGAGAAGAAAACAGACTAAAGGTAAGAAAGTAGTCTCAAGCTTGGACTTTCAAGAAGATGATGCTGGTGAGGAAGTTAATACTGCTAGTAAAGTTAATACTGGCAGTATTAAACTTAATACTGTTATTGAGCAAGATAGT
>BQNB010064455.1:0-32476 GCA_026074375.1 Tanacetum coccineum
AAAAAAAATACACACACTAAAAATCTCTTTAAAATCTAACACCATCTCACACAGCTGCGTGCTTCATTTTATAGCCCTAAGTAGGTGGGGGCAATTTCGTCCTTCAAGCCTCCATCCAATTATATTGCTGGATCTAGGGGTATTTTGGTCATTTTGACGCCCACCAACCTCCACACTATTGCCATAGTCTGACCTCGTACTGACACATGCCTTCCTCGTACTGACACGCACAGAGTGCCACGTGTCACGCTCTGATTGGTCCAGCCGCCACCTAAACAGTACCTCGTACTGACGTAACTGTCACCTCGTACCTCGTACTGACATGTCAGTCTGTACCTCGGACTGCTACAGTACCTGCACACCAATATTAGAAGTGCCACGTGTCACCACCTGAGTGGTGCCACGTGGCATTTTACTGTTCCCCACCGTTGTCGGTCAACCTCCGGTCAACCACCACCGATCAACGGCGGCGGTCAACGACGGTCAACGGTGGCGGACCACCGGTCAACCACCACCGTTGGACCACCGCCGGACCACTGGTCAACGGTGATCGACCGCCGGTCAAGGCGGGTCAACAGTTGGCCCGGGTCGAGTATTGGGCTGGATCGGGACAAGTAATGGGTCATGGGCCTGGTCAAGTTCGGGTCATGGGCTGGGTCAAGTTCGGGTATGGTCCGGGTCTGGGTCGGGTCTGGATCGGGTCTGGGTCGTGAAGGGAATAATCCCTTATGGCATGAATCGAACCAAGGACCTCTAATATAGAAGATAATGATCTAACCGGTGGGCTAGAGCATAGTTCTACTAATATTATGTAAAAAATAAACTATAACCCTTCTTCCATTTGGTTCAGATTCAATATAATTAAAGGTTCAAACAGGGACGAAAAAGGTTCATAATAAAAAGGTTTAAATATGAAAGGCCGGTACCGTTGGACTCGTTTTTTCGTGCTCTTTCCAATGGTGTGATCGAGGAATATTCATGACTTCGTTTGGACCTCGATAAATGTGAAAACGTCGTCAAAAGTCACTCGAATTTTACCATTTTTGCTTCATTTTCAATCCTTTTTACCTGTAAGACATAAAAACACAATACAAACATATTTGCAACATAATTATCTATATTTTAGTGTTTTTAGTCCTTTTATAGTGTTTTACGGGGTACAAAATATGTATATTTTAGCCAATATCAGCCGCTGACGGGGTGTGACACCAACCCCGTCCAGGTGAGTCGCGCTCACTTGAGTGCATGTCGAACATATTGTATTGAGAATTAAGGTAGATGGCAATTATACCTCTGATGGGAAAACTTTTATATTATTTGGTTAACGTTCGGTGTCATGAGCTCGATGCAATAATATTTTTACATGACTTGTATGTGTTACAATGTCACTTGATGAACAATGCTTGTGTTCTACTTATTTATTACTTGTGTTCTACTTATTTACTTACAAACTCTATGGATTCACTCAACATTATTGTTGACAGTTTTTCGTATGTTATCTTAGGTCTTTTTGGTATATTGCTCGGAGAGAAGCCGCTCGGATATATACTCTGGAGACTATACATTTTACCACATTTGATAAAACTTTATTTTTGAAAACATTGTGTATTGTTAAACTTGTTAGGACCTCTTTTGTAAACTCTGATTTTTTAATATATCGAATGTGTAACTTTTAAAAACGTCTTTTTTGAGGTCGTTTTCGTAACTTGTACTTTGTGACTATGAAGTAGCACCCCATGTTGTATTCCGCTGCGTTCCAAAAATGGGGGTGCTACAACGTCCATATACTCGAGAAGTTCTTGTCATAAACACAAATCTTGAAAAGTTATGAACGTCGTTGAAGAACTTTGAAAATTTTGCTTAGACTGTGAAGTACCATTGTCGTTCTGTAGCACAATAATATCCCGTGAGAATTGCTGATTAGATCTCATCCTTTAAACTCTCTGGCTAACTTACCAACCTCGTATTCCATCGTTATTGCTGTGACCACTTGATGAAGTAAACCCGATATACCAAACTTGAAAATGAAGTAAAATCCCCCAAATTTGTTACTTAAGCTTGCATTGTTAATGATTGAAGAACGGTGCAGAAGCAAACCTCTAAGTACCCTATACCCGCCATTAAAGTATAAGAAGTACAACACCTCTTGAAATTATCCACATCGACATCTGCGTGTGATACTGAGTACTACAATGTAACTCCTTTAAGTGATAGTAACCAGGTCTTCAACCAACCACCCCGACTACTGGAAACTAGATAATTCAAGTCTCAATCATAAGTTGTATAAGTTCAAGCAAGTCATCAGTTGATAGAGGGGGTTTAAAGAAAAGGGGTAAAAAGTAGAAGGATGTCTCGGTGATGAAATAAGTAGATGCCTTCGTGAAATCCACTTCAATCTCAAATAAGGGATACCAAATCAACTTCATGATCACTTGTCATTTAGAATCCAAATCTGTAGTCGTTTGTTGTTTTAGTGAATCTTGTATAGGATCGTTTTATTATTAAGTGTTGTGTTTGCTTTGGTGTTTTTGTTTTGATTGTCTTGATTATCATATTCCCAAATTCAGTCACATTCCACCTGATGCGCGGTGAGGTCGAATTTTTTTTTGAGAAAACACAATCTTGATATATGAATCAGACACTAAAACCGTAAGATAAAAAACTTATTTTACGAGATTATACAAAGTGTTGTCATATTTCATAGGATAAGCTGAAGGTGCATATTTCGCAGGATAAGTCTTCAACATATTTCGTAGAATTATGTTGGTGACATATTCCGCAGGATGAAGACATAACATGTTTTGCAAAGTTAAGAAAATTTAGGCAGAGTTTTGTTTCCCAAATTTTACATATTTCGCATGATTATGTAACTCATGTTTGACATAAATCGCACAACAACATATTTCGCACAAACATGTTTCTCACAGCCATATTTCGTACAAACTTGTTTCTCATAAACATATTTTGCACAAACAACCTGTAAACATAAATCGCACAAAAATTACATATTTCGCACGATACATGTCTCGCACGCTTCAAAACATATTTTGCAAGCTTCATCAGTTGACATATTTTGCAAGGTTCATCCGTAAACCCAGAAATAAGTACTGGTAATAAGCCGTTTAAGCACAACGAAGCCACGAAATATGATAATAAATAAGCACAAACATGATGACAGAAGAAAGTTTGTAGCTTTTTGTTACAATAAGCTCGAACTAAACGCAACCCGTTGGGTTTTTACTTATTAATAAGCCATGAAAACCCCTAAATAAGCAAACAACAAACACAAAACACTCCTAGGCTCTGATACCACTTGTTATCCCTTATCTAATCCATTTCACAACATAATAAGCAACCAATAACCAACATATAAGCCGAATACTTAAGAGAAAAAATAAAGAAGAAATATAGAATATTAGAGAGAAAGGAAGAAAGCTTAGATTGCACTATGAGAAAACAATGACAACCAACACCCTTTCCATGTGTGGAGAGGGTCCTATTTATAGTCATACCTACATGTTGGCATATGGACTATTGTTTATGGGCCGGGCTTGACTTGTGTTGGGCTTTGTCCTGAAACATGGATGATATTAGCTTAAAGTCCAAGCCCGTTAAACCCGACTAGCCTATTACAGTACAAGACTAATTATGATAAGACGACCGAGAACATTTTTATTTGACTTATATAAAAATAAGGCCAACAATCTCCCCTAATGTTGAGGTCGACTTCTATCTCCCCAATGTGGAGGTTATCTTGATTTGACTCTTGAGCTTTGCCTTCTTTGGTCTTGTCTTCGTCTTTTCTTGTTTGTAATGGCCGTGTTCACTCATGCTTTTGTGATCTTAATCTTCAGCCTCTGTCGTTTGACTATGAGTTCTTGAGATCTTTCATCTTGCATCATTTCCTTGACTTGAATCATCTTGATTTAACTTTCTTAATCATCTTGTGCTTTTAACCGACATACTCATACTTGTCTTGAAAGCTTGCAAACTCCTCTTCTTCATCAAGGCTAACAATCTCTTCTATAGAATGTTTCTTTAGCTAACACTTTTTCCAAATGACGATTCTTGATTTGACTTTGTGGATATTTGATAATGAGGAAGTTCATGATTATCAGAGTTGCTGAATTTAACATGTAATTGAGCTTTTTGACTGATAACATTCTTGTTGCATTGAAGCTGAACGTATGCCATTTAAAGATTGAGCATAAGCATGTGGTAATGAATCTGACTTTGTGGAATGCGGCTGCAACATCGACGTTTGTACTTGCATTTGAATGTTAGTAATAAATAGCAGATATGGGCGAATATGGCTTTGTCATTCATCGAGATTTGGTTGCAATAACCTCTGGTTCCGTGAGGACCAACTTGTGATCAGGTAGGTTCAATTTGGAAGAACCTCATTGACAGGGTTTTCAGCTTGAAGCGTAGGATCTTCTAACACAGATGTATTAGATTCACCATGCTTGCATGTTCTCATTACCGGAACGTCTTAAACCAAAGAGTACAATAAGAGTGAATCAGATTGTTACTATCTTTCTGATTAAGTCATCAATTCATTTACTGGACCAAAATCGATATTCAGTTAGCACACACTCGATTCATATAGAATCTTGCAAGTCACTTACCGCAGTGTTGTTTGATGGTAACACTGTAAAGATTTCTATTCGTCACTGTGAAACTAAAGAGTATCACTCTGAATGTTCTGGCAAGATCTCAAGGATGATGTGTAGGACTCTCGGTACCACTTGTTAGATAAGAATTATCAAGTGTTTTACATAGATTGTGTCCTAATGAGATTTATATTATTGATCTCTTTTCTGGCTCTAGACTCAATTTGTGCACTTTTATTTTAGTAATCGGAGGCTGGAGCTGACTACCACCTATTCATGATCAACAATCTCAAAGTGAGATGTCAATAGATTACATGTGTATCTTCGTGAAAAATGAGACAAGTCTCTTTTGAGAGAAACTCGAATGGCTCAAAAGGGTTGTGCATTGCATCATTGGGTCCATAACGAATTTCTTCAATACCAACAATCATCTTTGTAATTTTGATAGATTATGTATTGACCCGGTTTCTGCAAAAAGTGTGTGGAGGGCTTCTTTCTTTTCACCATTTATCCATACTTTTCTTTTTCATTCTTCAACCCCTTCAATGCTTACAAAGACGTCATTACTAACACCTTGTTGTGATTGTTCTAGTGTTAACTCATGTCTTAGTCGGCATTATTCCCGTTTCTCATTCTTCTCCAAATCATACCTAAGGACTTCTAATTGTATCTATGGAATGTCCATGGGTAGATCCCTTCGGTTCTGGTTGGATCATAGGACTTGTACATAAGCCTAAACACTTTATGACTTCATCGACGTCGTGAGTTAATTGGTTGTTAGGTATATTGATCGAAACTATAAAACCTTGAAAATCAATCAAAGTGTTTGATAGAAATCTATACGTTTTTTAACACTTTGAGAGTTTTATTCTTTGAAATACTCCCCCTACACATGTGCATCGAGATTCGAAATTGTTTTGCACATGTGGGTAGAAATTGTGCACTTAAAGTCTTAAAGATTATATCTTCTAGATCACATTTTAATCACATTTTCTTTCCTTATTTTAAATAATAAATCATTTAGTATTTAAAATACCAAATGATTAAAATTTGTTGACATGAAAAGTTCCATGCGGAGAAAAATGTTTTCTTAGCATGAATTAGTGAATATTTTTCATGAGTGTTCCCATTTAAATATATATGCGAGATACCACAGAATTTGTAAAACTTAACATTACAAGGAAAGATGGTATGACACCACAAATATGTTGAAGACAGAGTGAGATGCCTTTGTAAACAGTGTATATTATAATTTGACATTGAAGTACCACATTTTAATTTCACTGAATGTTTTTAGATACATACGATTGACATTTATGAGATGTACCCGAAATACATTAAAGGCTTTGGTTTAAAAGCTCCCCTTCAAAAATTGATTCATTTATGAAAATGATATTTTTTAGCATGATTTTACCAATTGTTAAATATATCAAGGAGGGGAGTGTTGAACACACAATTTTAACAAATATCACTTATTAACAATTTCCACTTATTATGGAAAGACTTTGACAATAAAAGTTCTTTTTGAAAAATTGTGTTCAATAGTTTTGAAAACCAGATAGAAGACTTCTCTTCTATTCTTAGAGTAAGCGCACTGGAATGTACACTCCCCTAACATTTGAGTCCGGGTTACAGTCTGAGGTAACTGTAAGCCATTGTCATGAGCTCAAAACTTTTGAATGTTTTTGTATAGGATCCCAAGACCCGAGATATTTGACTATCTCGTTGACAGGATAAGTTATCTTTAAAGATACACTTTCCTTACAATAGGTCCGAGTTATGTACTGAAATGTACATAAGTCATTGAGAAAATTAGAAATGAGATGTTTTGAAACATTTAAACTCTTGCTAGAACTTTATTTACACACCCGTGTCAATGTTAGTCGACATTTTTAGGTACGTAAATGTTATCGATTCCAAGAGACGTGTCGAGAAGATTTTTTTTGGTATTTTTGAATGTTTTTGATTTTTTATTTGCTTTTTGAACTTTTATATTTTTGTATTTTGTTTTTCAAAAATATTTACAAATTGATGTTTGATATATATCAAGCAGATTTTTTTGCCAGAACCTCCAGTTATTCTAGAGTCAAATATATCATACCGAGTCGTCTGACGAGATACTTAAACCTTTCTTCAGGTAAGGCTTTAGTAAACAGGTCAACTAACTGGTATTCAGTTCCGACAAAGAATAATTCAACAATACCCTTTTCAACATGTTCCTTGATAAAGTCATATCTGACATCAATGTGCTTGGTACGAGAGTGCTAGATTGGATTGCACGAGATGGCTATAGCTGCCTTTGAGTCATAATACATATGTATTTTATCAAAGTGAAAGCCATAATATGTGAGCTAAGTTCGCATCCAAAGAACTTGAGCATAACACGCCGATAGAGACACATACTCGGCTTCTGCTAAAGACATTAAAGTGCAGTCCTACTTCTTTGACAACCAGCTGACTAGCTTATTACCTCCTAGAAATTGTGTGCCACCAGATGTACTTTTACGTGTATCGAGGCAGGCCACGTGATCCGAATCTGAAAAAGCAATGAGTTTGAAACCGGTGTTCTTCGGATACTAGAGTCCCATGTTAATGGTATTCTTAAGGTATCGAAAGATCCGTTTAACCTCCTTGAGGTGCTTTTCAGTTGGTCTCGCTTGATAATGAGTAGAATAACATGTTGCATGTACAATATCCAATCTAATTGCTGATAAGTACATGAGTGCACCGACCATGTTACGATATTTCATTTGGTCAATGGGAGTTCCACTCAGATAAGCATCTAGGGGTTTAGTAGCCATTGGAGTACCAATGCTATAACATGAGGTCATACCATGCTTTTTAAGTATCTCTTGAGCATACTTAGCTTGGTTAATAAAGATACCATGTGGGGATTGGTAAATCTGAATTCCTAGAAAGAATATCAGGTCCCCCCTCATAGACATTTCAAACTTTCTGTGCATTAGCTTTTCAAACTTTTTGGAAAGTTTTGGGTTCGTAGAACAAAAAATAATGGCATCGACGTAAATTTGCACAAGCAATATGTTCCCCTTTTTAAGTAATTGATAACACTTTAAATATACATAAAATATCCCTCGAAAATATGTGAAATATATATATTAACGCATAAAATATTGCACGTTTGGTTGCTTGTTGGTGTAATAATTGTATCATGACCAAGAATGACGAAAAGGACTAAAAGCGCAAAGATATTTCATTAAATATACTAACGGTCATCAAGAGAAGGATCTAGAAGAGAAGATTTAATGAAAAAAGTCAAAATTACGGCGCACTTCCATCAAGTGCAGCGTACTTCACAGCGGGTTAATGCAATTTAATACCCAGGCCAAGTGGGCGCACAAATTACTTAGTGCAGCGCACTTCGACCTGCAGTTACTCTAAAATCATTATGATTGCAATGATTATGCAACCTTTCACTCACCCATTCCCATAAACTAATACTCTCACCTCAGCTATAAAAGGAGCATGAATTGGAGGCTCAAATCATCTCATTCTATCCTATTCTCATCTCAAACATCTTGCTTTTCATCTTGAGAATAATTTCTAAGTTAGAAGGAAGTTGTGGGAAAGGTTGAAGGGTCCCTAGGATCTTCATCATTTCCAGGTTATAATCATATAAGAAGTTGGAATTCAGACCAAAGAAGTTTGTGGAAGAGTTGTTATTTGTTGAAATTCCGGGTTACTATTGTTTCATTCGAAGAAAGTACTTGTAAGGAAACCATATAAATTGCTTTTGGAATCGGTATAAACATGTTTATTCTTTTGAATACAATGTTTTTTGAATCTATTATGCTTGTTATGTGTTTTGTTTCCATGATTATGGAGTAGTCTATCATGTTTGTTTGAGAATCATAAGGGTATTATGGATCAAACTTGTATAAATTAATAATTTTTAGAATTAACAAATATGAACTTGATGTTTTTATACTTGGATCTTTAATCATCATTTGATCACCACTTAGTCCGGATATAGGTCGAAAGACTCCGACTTCGTGCTTGGTTTCTAGTTGTTTGTTTATGAACAACTCGATCTTAGCCTTGTGATGATTGGCTAGTTAAATGGTCATTAACCCAAGAATAAAAAGATTTAACGCTCAACCTCATGTCTAACGATTTTGGTTGAGCAAGTTTATATTTATTATTTCCAAAACACGAATCGAACTTAAAGCATTTTTATAATTAAAAGTAAAGGCCGAAAGGATTTTTGATAATGAGAAATAAACAATCTTTTAAGTAAACTACCCGTTTCTTCAATTGATTATACTAAAATTCATGAACTCATTATCTTCCCAAGTTTGTTCTTATTTACCCTTGTCTCCTAAATAAATATTGCTTTTATATCTTGAAATTCACCCTTATCTTTAGATTGTGACAGTCTATAAGATAACCTTTCGTAAAACATCTAGACTTTACTTAGAATTACCAATCCCGTGGAACGACCTGGACTTACCTAATAATATATTACATACGAAAGGGTATACTTGCTCGTGTTGTGTTTTTAGTCAAAATCAGTATTTCTAGTTAATATAAATTTAAAGCTTGTAAAAACACACATCAAGTTTTTGGCGTCGTTGCCGGGGATTGAAATCATTCTTAGTTAAGTCATTGTTGTTTTACAAAACCAAATTTTCAAAATCGCCGTACAGTTTTCTAGCAAACTGACACAAAATTCGTTTTTCTCCAGAAAGTGCGCCGCACAATCATTTTGTGCGACGGTTTTCCTACAAATTCAAAAAGTACTCCGTACTTACACCAAGTACGCCACACTTCCTGCTAATTTTCACAAACAGAATCAAAACCAATTTCCAAGCCAAAAACCATTTTCAAAACTGTAAAATCAATACTGAAAACATGTGGATCTTTTTCCTTATGAGCTTATTTGTTGAATTCTTGTATTCACGTAATTTATATTCTAAAATGAAAAAATCAAAAAAATATTGTTTTATGTCTTACTTGTTTAAATCTATGAATATTTATGTGTTTTTCTTATTTGCTAATTGTTGTTTGAGTATGCTTGTTTGAAAAATGAAAATAAAAATTTAATAGAAATTAAAACCAAAATTTATGACCTCAATCATTGCTATGCGATTATATATGTATTTAATGATATGTTAACTGACATCTTTAATAAATACATTAAGGGTAATAACAAAACTAATTATAAAGTTATAAAATGTTTTAAAAATTTTGAAACTAAAAATTAGAATAGTACGGCGCACTTATTTCTAAGTACGCGGTTTTTCTAGAAAAACATAAAAAATTTGAAAAATCTCAAGAAGTACGCCGCACTTACATTAAAGTACAACGCACTTTGCTTCCTGGACAGTCAAGAAAAGCGTATCTCTTAATTTTCATAGACAAATTACTCCGTTTGTTAATTACTATCTGCTTATTAATATTTTGTAAGTGTAAAAAAGTGTTATTACATGTTTTAACTAACCCACTAACGGTTATTTTATTGTTGTGTTGTTCTATAAAAGTTATGGATCTCAATTCGAGTGTTGGAAAAACTTGCCTAGGAGAAAATATCATTGAAATATCAAGTGAAAAAGCTGAAGGTCATGGAGACTGGAATTCTCCAAAATATCAGGATACAGCTAATAGTAGAGGTAAAAAGGAAATGAAGGCACTAATCTTTCATAAAATGGATAGTGAGGAGATTAGCGACAGATATGTGGCACCTTGTTTTGTTAATGGACTAGAAGCATATGACGGTGAGATAAATATAGGAACATAAGAAAACATGATCTCAAATGAATTTGCTGTGAAATTATGTCTGGATCATGAGGTGAAATGTGGAAACAAAGTGGTTAAAAAGGAGTTGATCATTGCATTAAGAGGAGAGATTTACTTTGTTAAGTTCATAATCAATCCCGAAGAGGACGAGGTCAAACCAGGGGTAGTTCTGGGAAGATCATTTATGTGTCTAACCAAGGTAATTGCTGACTTCGAGAATGAAACTATTACAATATACCCCGAACTTGATCCATTCTTGGATAGTTATGGAGAAGAAGAAAAGATTGGTGATGACTAGGATCTCTTGTTAGATGATTTTAACTTTGGAGATATTTAGATATTAAAGGAGTTGACGTCCCACCATTCGTGTGTAAAATGAGGAAGAACAGTAGGAACAAGAGGAAGCAACTAGAGACATACCAGTTGATCTATTCTGATATGGGACCATCATTGTCTACTGGAAAACCGTTAACTCAGGAAGAAGCTGAAAGAGAGGCACTGGCCATCGATATTTGCAGAAGATATTCTCTATTAGAGGAGGAAAGACCAGTGATCGAAACCATGGCATACAGTGACAAGTATAAAAAGATACTTGATGGGATTTGTTTAGATAAAATGAAACTAGATAGAGAGATGAAGAAAAAGGAGGAAGAAGCTATAATTAAGATCAAAGGAGAGGCACTAATAGAAAAGGAGGATCCTAGAGCATTCATGATACCGATCCGACTGGAAGGTAAGATCAACCTCAATGCATTAGCCGACACTGGTTCCGATATCAATGTCATGCCATACCGTGTTTACAAGGAACTAGGTAGAGAGGAGGTGATGGATGTAAAAATAGGAATAACAATGTTGAACAATTCAAAAGCAGAGCCTATGGGACTTCTGAAGGATGTCATGTGCCAGGTGGGTGTAACTACCATCATCACAAAATTTCTCATCATGGACATGCCGATTGACATAGATACATCGATACTAGTTGGGAGAGGATTTTTGTACACCTGTGGCAGCATCCTGAACACAATAGAAAGGGTCACATCTACCTTTGATGGGATTTGTCACCAAACATTTCGAGCAGCTAAGACTAGTTTGGACACTACAGAAAGTGATAGTGACAACGAGGAGGAGTATGCTATTCAAAGAAACAAATTTAGAGCACCGAAATACTGACCAAAACCTGCTCAGTACTTAAACTGTAATGATCCCATGGATCGATCTCTAGCATTGCAGGTAGTCCTGAACCTGTTCAGAAAGGTGTGTGTTTGGAAGAAAGTAGTCAGTTTTCTTGGATCGTTGCCAGTTCATTACAACATGTTGATTGGAAACCCGATTACACTAGGTGTTTTAACAAGAAGGAGGAAGGTGATGGGCAGTGGCATGCCAAGATCAGATTAACCGATCCTTATGGAAATATTTATGACCAAGGATTTGTGACAAAGAAAACAAGCAGAAGGTTGTCTAAGTACCACAAATTGAGTGACATCATGTCACCCAACTGGTTTCAAGAATAAATAAGTGACTATATACTCTCGTTTTTACTTTTTAATGTTGAGTCAAACAGAGTTAATTTTATAAATCCATAATGGATTACATTCAATGTACGAACATTAGTCCGATAATGTTAATATTAAAAGAGTCAGTTTGGTGGATTGAAATAAAAATTTATATTTGCAATTATATTTGCATTTAAGTTATAAAACGTAAAGGTAAGTTTGGATTACATAAAATATATATATTATAAGAAATAAATTAAAAATATATATATTTTATAAAAAAAGGCAAGTATGCCGCACTTTGCGACAGTTTCATCTAAAAAGCTTATAAAACAAGATTTCACACTTTATAAAAAACCACACAAAACACAAAACCGTCAGGTCTTGCACCAAACTCAAAGAAAATTTTCAAAACATCAATCCATCACGTCTTTAATCATGCCAAGGGTATGTCAATTTCATTCTTAAACTTGTTTGCTATCAATTTATTTAAATTTCTTGTTCATTAGGGTTATTTACAATTAGATTGGGGGAATTCAAAATCTATGATTATTATGTATAATTACCCTTAGAATTATGATATACACGACTTGTTAATCGAATGTGTTATCCCAATAACTAATCCATATCACAACACAATAAGCAAACTAATAAGCAAGAATGAGTAGAAAATAAGCTAGAATGTAGAGAGAGAAAGTAGAGAGAGAAACAAGGAGGAAAGATTAGATTAGAGAGAGAAGTGGAGGATTACAAATGAAACAAATGCAACCAACACCCTCTCCATTTGTGAAGAGGGCTTCTTTTATACCCTTTGACTATTCCTTGGCACTTGGGCTTTCTAAATGGGCCGGGCTTGGCTTAACTTGGGCTTTGAACCCGAAACATAGACAATATTAGATTACAATCCAAGCCCGTTAATACCCGACTAGCCTATTACATTACAAGACCTATTTGTTATAAGACCGATAACTTTCTTGTTTGAATTAATAAAATTAAGGCTAACAATCTCCCCCAATGTTGAGGTCTTCTTTGATCTCCCCAACGTTGATGATATGACGTTTGAGCTTTGCCTTCTTTTGGTCTTGTCTTGTTTGTAATGGCTTTGTTAATTCATGCTTCGTGATCTTGATCTTGAGCCTTCGTCTTTTGACATTGAGTTCTTGAGACCTTTAATCTTGCATTATCTCCTTGACTTGAATCATCTTGAATTGACGTTCTCGATCATCTTGTGCTCTTGACCAATATGCTCATACTTGTTACATTCTTGTTTGACATATATGATCATAAGTCTAACAATCTTCCCCAATAGACAATTCTTTATTTGACTTTGAGGCTCTTTGATGGTGGGGAAGTTTAGAATCAACGGTCTTGATGTTGAACGATTGACTTTGAAAGCTTGAGTATGAGCATGTGGTTTATGAATCCGACTTCACTGGAATGAGGCTGCAACACCGTCGTCTAAACCTGAAATAAGACAGTTAGCAATAAAAGATGAATATGGCTTTGTCATTCATCTTGAGTTCGGTTGCATTAACCTCCGGTTTCCCGTTTTATAGTATAAATACTATACCTGTGATCAGGTAGATTCAGAGAATCTCCTTGACAGGGTTTCCAGCTCAAAGCGTAGGATCTTCTAACACAGATGTATTAGATTCACCATGCTTGCTAGTTCTCATTACCGGAACATCTCAAAGCAGACAACACGGTAAGAGTGAATCAGATAGTTACTATCTTTCTGATTAAGTCGTCAATTCATTTTACTGGAACAAGTTTGATTCACATAGAATCGCACCATCGTTTCTTTCCAGTTGACACAAGCTTGATTCATATAGAATCTTGCAAGTCACTTACCAAGAGCTTTTTTGATGTTGGCTCAAGCAGGATTTCCATCTTCACTGTGATTACTTAAGTAACTCTCGGATGTTCTGGCAAGATCTCAAGGAAAATGCGCAGGACTCTTTGTTACAATTTATGAACTTTATGGTGTTCAACAAGTGTATTTTGATATTGTGTCCTAATGAGATTTATAATTTGATCTCTTTTGGCTTTAGACTCGATTTGTGCACTTTGATTTTTGTAATCGGAGGCTGGAACAGACTGCCACCTATTCAATATCAACAATCTCGAAGTGAGATGTCAATAGATAACATGTGTATCTCCGTGAAAATGAGACAAGTTTCTTTTGAGAGAAACCCGAATGGCTGGGAAGGGTTGTGCATTGCATCACTGGGTCCATGATGACTTTCTTCAATACCAACAATCATCATTGTGATTTTGATAGATTATGCATTAACCCAGTTTCTGCCTAAGGTGTTTGGAGGGCTGCTTTGTTTTCACCCTTTATCCATACATTTATTTTTCATTCTTCAACCCCTTCAATGCTTACCAAGACGTCATTACTAACACCTTGTTGTGATTGTTCCAGTGTTAGCTCAATCTTAGTTGGCATTTTTCCCTTATACTCATTCTTCTCCAATCATACTTAAGGACTGCTATTACTAACTATGGATTGTCCTTGGGTAGATCCCTCCGGTTCTGGTTGGATCATAGGACTTATTCCTAACCTAACCACCTTATGACTTTAGAATTGTCGTGAAATTAATAGGTTGTTGGGTATAGAGATCGAACCATAAAACCAGTTTCTGACATTGTTATTTTGAAATACTCCTCCTACACATGTGCTCCGAGATTCAAAATTGTTTAGCACATGAAGGAAAGAGTTGCACTTAGAGTCTTAAAGATCACATTCATCTATAACATATTTTAATCACATTTTCTCCCCTTATTTTAAATAATAAAACACTTAGTATAGGAAAATATACCAATTGATTAAAATTTGACATGAAAAATTCCATGGGGAGAAAAATTATACCACGATATTGCATGAATTTAATTTTCGATAGCTCCCCTTCAATAGTATATGTGGGGATACCATAATATTAAGAAATTGACATATTGGAATGAAAAATTGACATGACACCATAAAATGTTTGAAGACGAGTGAGATGTCATAGTGAACAATGTTATAATTCTTAATTGACATTTATAATTTCCACATTTTAATTTCACAAAATGTGTTGGATACATAAAAATAGACATTTATGATATTACCCAACACAGTAAAAGACTTTGTTTTAAAAGCTCCCCGTTAGAAATTTGAAACCACATAAATGACAGTTGTAAGTTACAACACTTTTTCAACTTATTGATTAAGGGAGTTTTGAAACATAATAATTTAAACAATACGCACTTATTTATGAAAGTTTTATCACAATTATATGTGAACAAATTGTACAAGAAAGTACTTTTGAAAATTGTGTTCAACGCTTTATAAAAACCATGATAGAAGACTTCTCTTCTATTTAAAGAGTAAGCGCACTTAAGCGTACACTTCCCTTTTAAATTCGGGTCCGAGTTATGCACTGATGTGTACATAAGTCATTGAGAAAAATTTAGAAATGACATGTTTTGAAAGCATTTGAAACTCTTGCTCGAACTTCATTTACACGCCCGTGTCGATGTTAATCAACATTCTGGGTACGTAAATGTTATCGATTCAAAAAGACATGTCGAGAAGAATCTTTTGGTATTTTGTTGAAATATCTGGATTTTTATTTTGTTTTTCTAGATTTTATATTTTTTTTGTAATTATCCTTTTGTTGATTTAATATTTTTTATTTTATTTCAAAAATAATTTATAAATCAAATAAAGAGGAAAATAGAAAAAAAAAAAAAAAAAAAAAAAAAATATTTACAAGTCGAAGTTTCCCCATCAGCCAGGAGACAGTTTGCTAGAGTTTAAGTAGATGAAGTAAATCAGGTTGTTGTGACGTTTATCAGATGCAGCAACATTAGTAACTGCGGAAGACTTTGAAACAACTTGATTTTCTCCATCAAAATATTCATCGAACGAAGAACCGAATAGACTTTCCAACTCTATCATTAACATCATGACTGTCAATCTGCTTTAGGAACTTTTGTTGACGTTGTGGAGCGAGGCTTGAACTGTTTTATCAACATCATTTGACATTAAGGATTGAGGCTTGAACTGATGTGTTCAAACCTCAATACCATTTCATTCATTTAAGAATCTATGTGACATTGGTTATTGGGGAGATATCAGCTTTTCACAACCACACCTTTGATATTTCCTTGTTGACATTACCTAAGGTAAACCTGCACTCAATCAAGACTTTAATCCTTCTGAACATTGATTCATTACCTTCACTGACATCCAGACTTTGTTTGCATTCAATAATATTAAGATTAACATTTGAACCATTGTAGAGTTCACTGTCAACCTTGCTTTGTGCAAGATTAAAAAAATTCTGTAGGAATCCACTAAGACCACAGATTTGAAATACACCCGTGGGTTTCCACCTAAGATCAGAATCGAAGATTGATTTCCAATACACAAGCAGAGGTCTATTAGAAGAAAACCTAGTTCCTGTAAAAGATCTAGCCACCAATTTTCTGAGTAAGACTCTTTTGATTCTACGGGGGTTGTTACTATTTTTGGTCTTATGGATATGAATCTTTGCACGTGAATACACTTCTTTAGGAATTTTTGTTATACAACATCATGAATTTGCAACTAAAGACACTCCTTATGACAAGGTCGAGCAAACAAAGTGATTTAGGGGGAGAGGGGGGGGGGGGGGGGGGGAAGGGGGGTGGGGGGGGGGGGAGGGGGGGGGAGGGGTAGAGTGGGGGGGGGGGGGGTGTGAGGGGGAATCTGAAAAAGAACTAGAATTCTTAGAGTGATCTGCTTTAGGCACAACCGTTAACGATGTATGGCCAAACTTATACCCCTTTCCCCTTTTAAGAAATAACCAGGGGGGCAAACTCCTAGAGTTTTGATGTAGCTCCTATTATTGGTTTGCTTACCTTTAGATGTTTTGTGGACTAGCAGAAGGCATCACACTAGTTTTTGAGCTCCTATCTTTTTCTTGTGTCTTTTTCCTAGCTTCTTCTTGATAGTAATTGTGAACCATGTCATTTGAACTAAATCTTGGCATGTTCTTAGAACTATTCCTAGATGAGCTAGATGCAATCATATGATCAGGTTTTGGAAAAGCGGATTCTCTTCTCTTAAGAAAATAGTGTTGAGTTACTGGTCTTGACAAATTGTTATTCACATCAACTTGGGAGGCAAACCGTTGTATTGACATTTGAGGCTTTTCAGATTTAAACGCATTCGGTTGTCTAACAACTGATTGGTTTCTTAGTGATTGTAAAACCGGTTTCCCCAAGACTGATGTTATAGCAAACTTGGTATCTACACTATTTCCTTTTAACCCCTTCCATAAGTTCATGTTAAAGCAGTAATTACAAAACCTATTTCCTGAATCTGAGCTTTTAAATCAGCATTATTAGCAAGCAAAGAAGTTGTCTGTTCTATAGTCTTAGATCTCGTAATTTTAATAGTATCATACAAATCTTTGTAATGCTTTTTTAAAGTCTGATTTTCCTTACGTAATTTAGCCACACTATGTTCTAATTCAATGTTCATTGTTTCAAGTACATCAATTTCCTTTTTAATCTTGGCTTTATTACTTGTTTCATTCAAAATTTGACCATGTTGCCCTGATTTTAAAGCTTGATTTTGATATTTAAGTTCGAGAGCAATACAATGTGCTTCCATTCTTGAAAAATCTTTTTGAAATTAGGCAACGGTCTTTTTGAGTAAAATATTTTCAGACTCGAGTGATTGTTTTGAGTAGTCAGTTGTCTGGTTATCAGGTGATGAATCAAGCATATGACTTTTAACTTGACATTGTTCAGGATACTGGTCAACCCTACCTACATTATTTGATTTCATGGTTGCTAATAGTTGGTTGTCCAATACAAAGAAATTACATTCAGCATTCAATTGTTACTCAGCAGTGGCTTTCATCATAAATGGGTCTGATATCTGCATCATCAGCATCTGTATCATTCCCTGACCTGCTGTTGTCATCTTGCACTTCTGATTCTGTTCCACTGCTTTCTGTGACAACCAAATCATCATCTACTGCTTTACCCGTATCAATCTTACTCTCTTGCGTCTGCATCTGTCTTTTATTCACCCTTCTATCATACTGTCTTTGATGACGTGTTCTTTCAGCAACGGGCTTCTTGACATTACCCATGTGTTGGAGTAGTGTATCTCTAAACTGTTTGACCTCGATTCCAATGATTACAACAAAGTAATTGCTAACAATTTGACTACATAAACTAAAAGTAACTGTGAATCGATGAACTTCTGAAACTAGTTGTTTACCACCCAAAAGGCTGCCATGGATTCATCATTCTGTAATTTAACTTTGTCAAGTTGCTTTGTATTGATCTACTTGAGAGCAGTTGTACATGTGAAAGTATCAGCATCTTGACCAAAGAGTGGACATAATGCCCTTTGAATCCATGTTCGTGCGAGGAGCTTTAAAGTCTTCTTAGAAAGAACATGAAGGTGTAAAAGAAGAGAAAAAATTATGCATGCATCTTTCTTTTGCTTTTGACATCTTGTATTTGATTGCATGCACATCTTTTGTTGCAGAATCCAAGCTGCTTTCTTTTACTGATTTGCTGGATGCAGTCTCTGAATTAACTGACTTCTTTCTCAATAAATTGTTTTATTGACAACTAAATAAACTTTAAATGAATCCAACATAAAATGCTGGAATTGATTGAATGAATGTCTTGTGTTTGCCATCAACTTCATTTGTTCAACAATTAAGAGTGCGTATTGATGAAGAAATATCTCAAACATGTATTTCTCAATGAATCCATGTTTCAGATCATTGCATCTTTGAAGATTGCATCAAAATTTGTAAATTTCTCATACGCTATTTGAATTTTGAATTGAAAGGCATAATAAAAGTTTGATCTGATTTTGTCAAAATAGTCAAGCAATCATTTTTGAGAAATTATTTCTTTGGTAAGATGGTTTCTACGTAAATCCAAGTCTTGAGAGAATGGTTCTCTGAAGATAGGCATGGTACCAAAATCTTGTAAAGTACTTTGTGAGAAACTTGAATTGTGACTGAATTGCCTAAGACTTTTTCATGCATTGTTCTTTTGAAAGTTTGAGTCTATCTTTGAACTTAAGGTAAATTGAACATGAAGAACTATGTCCATTGTGAAGAACCCTTGAAGTTTGATTTTGCATATTAGTATGGTATTTGACATTTTGATGTCGAATGAAAACGGATCTTAATGTAGGTAAAGTGATTGTTTGGTTGTGGACTAAAATCCAATTAACGTTCCGGGATTACAAAATCTTTGATTAAAACGAGAAACAAATCGTATCTTGCGCGGATTACAAAATTCAAGAAGAAACCGAGAAACAATAGTTAAATTGTGTTGAAATCGTATGTTGAAATAAAAAGTACGTGAGCTTTTGTATAATGATTGATGGCTAAAGACGATGACCAAGTGCACAAACATTGAGCTAAAATGATAACGTTGATTAAAATTCAAATAGGGACAAACGGAGTTCCAAACTGATTCACTATGGAGACTAACGGTTGATAATAACTTGTAAGAGACAAACGTTAAAAAACACTTTTAACAAGAGTGTTAATAAGACACAAAGGATGAATGGAAATTGTCTTCACATCCAAAAGACCAAAAGTGTCAATTTTGAATTATGTTTATAATACCACTTTCCCTCCTATTACTATTCTTCTTCGTTTCAAATAAAAAAATGTTGTTATTTTTTTTTGATTCGGGTTGATTTATAACATAACGTTATCGACGGTGAAATACTTACACCACATTGATCGAAAAGATGTCACGATCACGATGGTATAAGTGAAACATTCCGTAGTGCACCGTCACACGAAACGGAAAATCGAAAATGATTTAAAGCGTGTAAGTTTTTTTGTTCCTAGTTGAGTTGCTTTAAATAGTTTCGGTTTCCTTTCTAAAACTTTGTTAGATCGGGTCCTTTAGGTGAATAACTAGTTCGGGTTCTTAAGAGTTTGACTAGATCGGTCCTCAAGGGTTTTGACTAGTTCGGGTTCTTTTAGGAGAATAACTAGTTCGGGTCCTTAAACAAATCTACTAGATCGGGTCCTTGATGAGAAAAACTAGATCAGAAAAGTCCTTAAGAACAATGACTAGATCAGGTCCTCCTTGGCGAGTAAATCGGTTGAAGTGCGGATGTACTATTGTTCTTGTATTGTCTTCTTCTTCTCTTCTTTAGAAACCAACAAAAAACAAAAAAATCCAAACGTCCTTGTTCCTTAAACTTTGGATCTTAGTCTCCTTGTCTGTAGAATTCGAGGACCACAAAGAGAATCATCAGAATGACCTCAAAAGAAGCTCGAAAATAAGCTCTTTTAAACACCAACTAAGCCACGAAAAGATTTCAACAAATAAGCTACGACCATAAAATAAGCCAAAACCAAAACTCATGTAAATAAGCCGTGACCAATCAGGCTCAAATAAGCTTGAAAGAGGAAGAAAAAAAAATTTTGAAGGAAAAATAAGCCACGAAAATATGGTGATGAAGTAATCTACTAACCAAAACTAAGCCCAAAATATCCAAAAACTAAAAGTTAGCCGTGACAAGGATAAATTGAAACACTATAGTTGAGCCCAAGAGTTGGTTATTTTTCCTTGAGAATTCTAGTGAGACAAAATTATATGACGAACATAAAAAAGAGAGAAAAAAATAGAAAGATAGGGCGAATAGAAGAAAAAGAAAAAAATAAGCTCACTAAGCCGAATAAGCTCACAAAAAAAACTAAAATCACTAAACCCACCCTTGGCGAGTGATACCAAATGTTATCCCAGAAATGAACCCATATCATAACAATAAGCCATACCAATAAGCAATAAGCTAGAAAGAGAGAAAGGAAAAATGAAAGATTTATTAGAGAGAGAAAGTAGAGAGTGGAAGATTACACACACACACAAGTGTAAGAAATGGTAACCAACACCCTCTCCATGTGTGGAGAGGGTCCTATTTATACCTCTAGCCAACATGTAGGCGTATGGGCTTTTACTAATGGGCCAGGCTTGGCATATCTTGGGCTTTAAGCCTGAAACACGGACAATATTAGATTACAATCCAAGCCCATTGAACCCGACTAGCCTATTACTTAACAATACTAATTGCGACTAATAAGACTGATAATATTCTTGTTCGACTTATATAAAATTAAGGCTAACATGTAGAACTTTTGACTTGACCATAAGCTTGAAGACTTGAGGAAGTTCTTTGATTTATCATAGTTTGGAGAAGTGTATCTTTGAACTTTGAGTATGAATTATGAAGGTATGGATACAACGGTGTACTTTCTTGAGAAAGGTAGAGATGTTATTCATGTTGTTGTACATATTTCACACAAAACAACCCGTAGAAGTTGAAATTATAACACCAAAGTCAATTAAGTCCCGTATGTTGTATACATCAAAGTCAACTAAGTCCTGAATGTACGCATTTCTTCCCCTTGATTATTATTGTAGAAGATTAATGTACGCAAGATGAATGTATGTGATCTAGGTAATCCAACAAATCACTTGCGTAAATCAAGGAAATGTTGTTTGAGTTTTTCGAAAACAAATTTCGAAAGAACACAATAACTACTAGATTACTAGTTAACACTTATTTGAATAATTAAACAATCAGAATCAATTAGTTTACTCCACGATTCAGCTTTGGCTGATTTACATCTGGAAGAATTCTCCATTCATCAAGTGAAAACTTATTTAAGTATCACTCTTGAATGTTCTGGCAATGTCACTAAGACATGAATGTAACATAGACATATACACAACTGTTGTATAATTTGTATCATTGATGTTTAATACAAATATACTTTTGTATCCTATGTGAGATTTATGATTTGATCACATTTGGCTCTAGACTCAAATAAGTGCGTTTTGGTTTTAGTAATCAGAGGCTAGAGCAGACTGCCACCTTTTTCAATATCAACATTCTCGGAGTGAGATGTCAATAGGTTATGCGTTTAATCTTCGTGAAAATGAAACAAGAATTCTTTTGAGAGAATCTTGAGTGGCTGGGAAGGTTTGTGCATTGCATCACTGGTTCCATGACGTCTTCTTCCAATACCAACTAACATCTTATGAAATTGATAGAATATTATTACCCGATTTTTTGCCTTTAAGTTTATGGGTGGCTTCTTTCTTTTCACCCTTTACACATAATTTCTTTTTCATTTTTGAACCCCTTCAATGTCTATCAAGTCGTCATTACTATCATCATGTTGTGATTGTTCCGGTGATAGCTCATGCCTTAATTGACATTATTCCCATTTCATTCAACTCCATCATACCTAAGGACTTTTATTCTATCTACGAATCCCTGGTAAATACCCGTACGATGTTTGGTTAGATCATGGGATAATACCTAACCTTACCACCTTATTACTCCTTCCATCATCGTGAGGTAGTTGGTTGTTGGGTATTAAGATCAGAACCAGAAAACCATTTGAAAATCAATCAAAGTGTTTGATATAAATCAAAACGTTTAACACTTTGAGAGTTTCATACTTTTTAAAATACCCCCTACACATGTGCATCGATATTCAAAATTGTTTGGCACATGGAGGAAAGAGTTGATTGTACTTCAAGTCTTTAGATCACTTTCTTATTCCATACACTTAGGCATATATCTTTCTTGATCACATTTTAATCCAATTTTCTCCCCCTCAAAAATAGCATACCATATAATATTTTTGATATCAATGGATTAAAATAGCTATATGAGTTTTTGAATGCACAAGGGAGAAAATGATTATTTGCATGACTTATGAATTAGAACATTTTTGAATGTTTTAAACATAGTTGAGAAACTAGTTATGTCAAGGTGTGTCAACAATATCTAAATCGGATGGTCACGAAGCCGCTACGACGGGTTTGAATACTCTCAAACGGATGCAACCCTAACGATGCTAACAACTCTTTTGAGTACCCTAGACCAGATGCAACTTAGATCGCTGATGCGCTTGTCGATATACTTGACAACAATTATTTTTGACTTGGAAAAAATTTCTTTTGTTTAAAAACCATTTTTTTATACTCCTCTTCAATAATACAACACTTTACTTTGAAAGACACCACAAGTATATTGAGGGATAGAGTGAGTGTTGAGCACATTATTTTGAATTATCTTTGAAAAATTCTTGAAAAATAATGCTTAAACACTATTTGTTTTTAAAAAACTCCCTCAAAAATAGATGTAAATCAAAAGATTTATTAAGGAAGGGATTGTTGAATACACAATTTGAAAGATTTTGAATAATCTTTTTGAAAAATTTATGAAAATTTGTGTTCAACATTTTGAAAACTTTTACTTGAGCTCAAGATTTTGAATATCTTAATGAAATAGCTCAAGTCCGAGAAGTTGTAAGCTTCCCGTTGTGAGAATAAATATACAAAAATGTACACATTCCTTTATTTGAAGTTCGAGTCCTAAGCTGACATTTACTTAGAAGTCGTATGTCCTGAGCAAACATTTAAAAAGATTTTGGATAAAAAATTGCTCAGGGCAAAGAAGATTTATCTTCTTATAAAGATAAAGCGCACTGAAACATACACTTTCCTTTTATTTAAAGATCGGGTTGTTATCTGATATTTAAGAACAACCCATTGACTTGAGCTACAAAACTTTGAATGTTTTATTGAATAGCTCAAGACCAAAAAGATTTCTCTTTTTGTTATTAATGATTAATGCACTGAAGTGCACATTTTTCTTTTATTTGAGGCACGGGTTGCAATCTGACATTTGATTACAAACCATTGTGACATCGAATTAGACAACAAACTTTAGAGCCCATTTAAGCACGGTGCTAATGGGTTTGCCAAGTTTTGAAAACCAATTGAAAGTTATGTCAAGTCGATGTAGAGATTTGATCCAACAAGGCTTGAAACCGGTGTTTCATTTTGAAAAACAACTCTCGTAGAATCAACAGAGATTTAAAGTTCCTTTTGATTTTCCATTTATTATTGAAACTCAGTGTTTCTTGTGGAGTTTTAAATATTGTTGACGATGATTTCCATTTGTTATTAACAATTGGTGTATCATTCCAAAAATTCCTTTTTGAAACGTTTGAAAATCCTCCATTATTTTTGTTTTTCAAATCTGAGTCATTCTTGTTTTGCATTGAAAGCATTTCCTGTTTTAGAATATTTGAAAGATTTTGAATGGCTTTGCTTTGGTTTCCACACTTGTTTTACAGGTGTAAACCGAGAAAGTGGAGTTAAAAAAACTTGTTTCGTTGCATTTGAAGCACTTGTCTTAAAAACCTTTTGAGGAGTAGGTGTCTTAAAAGTTTAAGATTCCTTAGAAGACTTCCACACTTGTTTTACCGGTATAAAACGAGAGTGTGATGTTTTAAAATATTGATTATTTGCATTTGAAGCACTTGTCTTAAAACCCGTTTGAGGAGTAGATGTTTCAAAAGTTTGAGATTTCTTGGAAAACTTTCTATCTTTTTGCAAAGAATAAGTTGTAAATTGAGAAACCCTTTTTGAAAATGGTTTTGAGAATTTACCTGTGTGAACCTTTTTCAAAACGCTTACTTTAGGTTTTGAAGATTTTGAAACATTGGTTTTTCTTTTTGTCCGGTTAAGAGAATCAAACTTTACTTTTAAAGAATTATATGAAGTTCTCAACTCAAGGTATTCTTTTGACAAGAACGAAGATTGTGTGATGTCAATTTTGATTCTAAAGATGCAATTCGTTTCAAAAGTTGATATTTTTCATTTTTAGGCAAAGATTGTGTAGTGACTAGTTTTGACAAATCCTTTTGCACAACAACTTTGGGAGTAAACCATGATTTTGAATGTTGAGATGTTATCAAAAGTTTACCAGCAGGTGGTTTTCCCAGAATTAAAGGTTTATCAAACTTAGTTTCCACAGACTTCCCTTTTAGATTTTTAAGTTGAATACTTAAATGATTAATTTCTTTTAAAAATTGATCCTTTTCAGCTTTAGAATCATCAACCTTACGAGATAATTTTCGTTCAAGAACAACTTTTGTATTTTTAAGTTTTTCAAAATACGCTTCAAATTTGGCTGTTCTTTTTGACAATTCAAGTTTGACATCATCAAAATCTTTTGTTTGTTGACTTAAAACCTTTTCAAGTTTGACAATCGTTATTTGAAGCTTACATTTTTCATTATCACAAATATTCTCCCTCGATTCCTTTTCAAGTTCATAAATATTAATCTCAGCAATTGAATTTGGAGAGGAATCATCTTTATCTAAAATGTGATCAATCAGGAATTCAGACAATGTAGACCTCAATTTGTTTTCCGAACTCGTGGCTTTTTTATTGAATCAAACAAATTTTTGTAAACCAACTTCAAGTGTTCATTCTCTTTAATTAATAAAGCCACTTGATGTTCCAAGTCGATGTTTTGAGTTTCAATTTTATCCATATCGAAATTAATTTTAACTTCATCACATGGAGAAGTCTCAATTCTTGAACTTTGAACTGACTCAAATAAATCTTTATAAGTTTGTTTTAAACGAGCATTTTCAATTTGTAATGAAGCCAAAAAAATTTCATTTTTTTGTGCACTGTTTTCGAAGATTTATTTTCTTGAGTTTTGTGTTGAAGTGCTATTTCAAAAGCAATGCTTTGTGCTTCAAGTTTGGCAAAATCTTTTTCACGTTGAACAATTCGATTTGAAAACTTTTCTTTGACTTCAACAACATCATTACAGAACTTATCACCATCTTTTGACTCTTTTGAAAACCGTTCAATCTCTTCTTTGTTCTTAATTTCCACATAAGACTGCATGACAAGATTACTAATATCATTAGCTATGTTTGCTTCCAAGAGTTGATCAATCTTATTTTGCAAAATTTCATTTTTCTTTGATGTTCTATCAACTTTTTTTTTCATTGACTCAAAAATATATAAGTTTACCTAGATCTATGTATTTACCTTATATGCCTTAAGTTTACAGATGAGTTGGGATCCTAATCTTTCTATTACAATTATAGGATCAACTCTTATTTGCAATCTTCCTTAAAGAAAGTTTAAGGTAGTTGCATGTCCATTTTCATCTCTTGTACTTCTTTTGTAATCTCCTGTTTAATTATAGTTGAGCATTCATTTAATGAATATGAAATCGGAAATAACTCATGAGAAAAAAGTCTTTCTATCCCTTTTTTATCTTCATATAAACCAGTTCTGTGTTTATCCAATTTAAGATCAATATTGAAGGTTGTTAACTTTTTAATTTCATTGTCCAAATTAACAAACAGTTTTAGCAATTACACTTATTGGCATTCTCTTTAGGAGTACATCGACTCCTCTAAACTTGTATTCAAAGATATATTAAAAGTAGAAAAGGATCTGAAAAATATTCTATTGTGCTTTTAACATTGGATCTTGCAACTCTTCTTTTTTTCTTGTCCAAGCTGTCAATGTACGTTTTTCTCATCAAAATCACCGAACCCATTCCTTATAGCCTTAATCCTTCTTTAACAAAACTTTTCTTCTTTAAGCGTATGATCCATTTTTATTGACCTTAAGTTGTATTTTTTTTTTACCATGACCATGATCAAAGACATTGTCAAACCTCTCATTATATAATTTTACACCTCAATTAATGTTGTGTCCTTTATCACGAGAAGCTCCAACAACATTGTTACCAATCCCGCATCATCTTACTGATCTTTCCACCTTACAGCAAGTGAATGAATCCCAGATCGACTGCTGTCAGCCTGCTTTTTTGATTTTGTCCCACTGTTGTCCTTGACAATCAAACCAACATCAAAAATATTAGGCTCTCCCTTTTACGTCTGCATCATTCTTTCAATTTCCCCTCTTTCTTTGATAGCTCTTTCTTTTTCCCGCGATGCTTTTTCATGATGTGATCTTGCATCAATTCCATTTTCTATACCATCTAGACAACAAATAATCCTATTTTTTAAAACCTGAATTTCATATCCAGTGTATACTTGAAAGTGTTTCACATCATCTTTATACCCGTTATGATAACCGGAATAAGTTTGCCAAGGTGCTTGACTTAAGAATGTCTCAAACCGTTTCCTGAGCACTGCCAAACATGTCTTGGAATTATACGCATGAAATTCCTCTTCATCAAGTTGTTCCTTTAGTGGATCCAGGTTATGATCAATTTTTCTCAGAAATAATAATACGCCTCTTTAAAGAATCTGCAAAAAACATTTTCATTTTTACACTCAATACCCACTCCATGATTTAGACTCTCAACATAGTATTGGATCTTGTGAACATATTTGTTGCATTCTTCTTTCATTTCTTTCTATCTTTCTTGTAATTGCTGCAATTCACTTGCTTCTTTTCTCAAACTCGACGATACTGTATCTTTCAATTCTATTTTTCTGATTTATCACAATACTAAGCACAACGGATATTTCAAAATGATGACAAAAATTAATATCAACACAGTTAAGATCGAACATTAACTCAAAAACTTCAACTCAAAATATCAATTACTTTCAAATTATCTTTCCGCAATTAAAACCGTGACTAAAAATTATATCAAAACTCAACTAAAAATTCAATCCTTACACATAAAATAATAAGAAAATAGCCCGCTATGACAACATTCCAACATTCAAATCAATGAGATTCCTTATCAAAGAATAGAAATATTCAGCTCTTATCACAAAAAAAATTGTTCCAAGTAAAAATAATCTTCTGTGTCTAGTCTTGATAATGCTCAACCCATTTTAATTTACTATCTCATGTGGCCCAATTCCAAAAATAAATAAATTTGGATCAGTGTATTTCTCACTTAAGTCTAACAAATCAATAACCCTAAACTTTGAGATATAAATCTTCACACATTTTACAACCCTAACCCTATCTCAGATAAAACACACGCCTCTTTTTTTCACTCGGTCACAGATATAACACACACCAAACTCACTCTCTCTTTTATCTATTCTTTACAAACAAATAAGACACAACCAAATCAACACGACCCTTATTCTTTCTAGTAAAACACGAAGCCTCAGACCTTTTGATTGTCACGATTTTGAATCTTTAAAACCCATAAATCTTTAGTTAAATCGTTGAATACACAGGTAGATTTATTATTGTAACTGTCGTTCTTGTTTTTCTTTTACATACCAAAACAAAGGAAGAACAATAACACTCTTGTTATTGGTTTTTCTTTGTAAGGCTTTCAAAAATTAACAAACGAAGCATAAGCTTCAAAAAGCTCGATGAAAAGTTGGGTTATTCGTGATGAATAGATCTGTAAAAGATCGTGAAAATCTTAAGAGACATGAAGAAATACCTAACTGAGATCAATAGTTTATTTATTTCGAATCCCTTTTTTCGTTTTGATTGAAGTGACTGTCAAGTTATTATAAGGAGGATGGGAACTAGGTAGTATTGGATTTGTTTATGGTGATGAGAGATCTTTGCATGTGTGTTCTTATTCCAGATCTGCGATGATAAAAATCTTTTGTGATTTGGATCTTTTTTAGGTCTATGTAACTATTATTCACAACAAGATGACTGAGATCTTTGTTTTGTTTGAAACTGTTCACTTTTTCATTTCTGATTTAGGTTTCGTAGATCTATTTTAGCTTTCGTAATGGTTTCGTTGAAGTCAAGATATGTGATGAACTCTGATATAATCGTTTAAAGATTTGAGATATACACAAGTCTGAGATCTAAAACAAAGTATCCTTTTCTGGTTTCGTAACAGAATAACAGTTAGCTTTCGTACCAGTTGGTTAAGATCTGGGATGTTATCGTGTTTGAGATGCCTTGAAAAGATTGTTTACTTTTAAAGTAAAACACAAACTAAGATCTTGTATCAACTGGTTTCGTAACAAAGTAGGTTTTGTATTAGTCAAACTACCTTTCGGTTTCGTAAGATCACTTTAGGTTTCGTAAATCTTAGCTTTCAGTTTCATAAATCAACTTTCGTAAACAAGCTTTCATAACAAGTTGTTTCGTATCAGGTTTACTTTCGGTTTTGTATGAACATGACTTTCGGTTTCGTAACAGATGTTGTTTCTAGTTTTTGATTTTGTATCAGTCAGGTTTCGTACCAGGTAAGCTTTCGTAAATCTGAACTTTCGTACGAAACCTTACTTTCATAAAATCACTTTTGTAAATCTTACAGATATGAGAAAATAGGCAACTTTCGTAAACCAACCTTCTACAAAAATTCAAAAAATGCGTTGACCCGAAAACGTGTTCTTTGACAACAACCAAAAAGTCAAACTTTCGTAAATTTGAATTTCTGAAATTGAAAAACAGTTACTAAAAGTTACTTTCGTAAGTCTGAAAATTAGCACATTTAAGCAGTTAAGCATTATGATAAGCAGATTAATCAGATCTTATCGCACAATTAAGCTGTTGGAGTTTTAAAGACTTAATTAGCTATTTTTGCTTCTGGAAAAACTGTTATAGACCTACTAACCTGAATAAGATGTTGACTACTTATCGAACTCGAAAAGCTTTGTTGACCAGATTTGACCAACGAATAAGCAGTTAAGCACTCGAAAAGCTATTTAGAACCTTGGTATGTGCTTAAATACACATACCTTTTACCTAATAAAACGAGCTAAAAAGACCAATAATACATAAAAAATACATTGTATATGTGTATTTCGTGAATTGTGTCTTGCAGGTACGGATATTAAATAAAAGGACAAAAACAAAGGCAAAACAGACAAAACCGAGCACGAGAATAGAAAGAGCGCGAAAAACCGAAGCCAAAGGCGTATTTATCTTTAATGAGCCAACCCGTACCAATTTAATGGCGGTCGTCTAGAAAGGATATAAAACTCCAAAACCATAATGCCTAAACCCCATTAATTAAAAAGCCTTTATCCCATAGTCTAAATCCATTTACCATTTAAACCAAACCCTGGCCCATTTAATATACAAAAGCCCATACCCGATCAAACCCCAAAGAAATATAACACACAGGGTCAAAACAAAGGTCAAAATGATTTACTGTTTATCATCTGTCCCCTTTCCCTTCATTTTTACCTCAATAACGCAGGGTAAACCCAATCCCCATCCATTCCACAACACACGTATCCTTCTAGAACACCTTTGACATCTCTGACACTCACTATAGCCACGTTGGCGATCCTATGCATTCCTATTGGTTAGAATTGCGTGGAGAGTGATCCAAGGGTTGATTGATGATTAGATTCTAACCAAGGGTCAGGATTGAAGATGGGGGAGCGTCTCAAAGGGCTAGAAGCTTCAGCATCTCACTATAAATAGTGAGGCAAATCACATAGAGAGATCATCTAGGAGTAGGAATAGTGTAGTATAGCTTTTTATAGCTTATTAGTGTAATTCAGCTTATTGTATTATTTCAAGCTTTGTAATCTTCTTTTTATGAATTAATAAAAGTCATTTTATCTTAAATTGTTCTGTTTTATTTGTTTTTACTTATTCACTCAAAACTTATTAAGTTGTTCTTAAGATATCAAAAGTTGTTTTTAACCAAAATAAGTGTTTACTTGTATAAATAAGTTTTTTAAGTTTATTTATACAAGCTATTCATGTTCTATTTCAAATTGGTGAAGTTTTAAGGTTTTAATCTATTTGGATGATAAGCCAATAATAGAAGGGCTTATGGGTATTACCAGCTTATCTATCTCTGATAAGCTGGAGCTAGTTGATAAGCTCTTTTGAGCATTTTTGTCCTTGTTTAAGTAGAGGACTAAGGTACACTCTCTATTTTACTTTATTAAGTTTTTTTTTGTTCTGCTTATAATTATGCTTATTAGTGCTTGATCTATGCTTCTTATTTCTTATTTATGCTTATTTTGTTTTAAGTTAGCTTAATATGCTTAGTTTTAAGTTTAAAATAGCTTAGTTTAAGTTTTTATAGAATCTGCTTAAGTTTTAGTTTAAACTAGCTTATTAGTATAACTTTTAGAATAGTGCTTAATTCTCTTTGATTTCTGCTTAATTGTCATTTATAATCATAGTTCATAATCTGTTTTTAATAATAATAGCTTAAGAAAATCAAATTTTAATGGGGTGTTTGGCAAAAGCAGCACTAACTCATGTTAGTGCTGCCTAGTCACTTTTGTCACTCAAATCATTTTCAACAAGCTTAATTTGAGTCTTAAAGTCAGTTTCCATAAGTTTTTTTTAAGTCTAAATCTCAAACTTAAGGACTGATATATCATTGGATTGAATCTGTGGTACCATCGTTTAAATAGTCAGCTTATTTGATTAGATCCTAATTAGTTGCTAATTTGTTTCATTTTCATGTTACTTTTGGTCCATTATGCAGTAGAATTAAGTTTGGTTAAAAGTGCATTTGTCAATAAAGTTTTGAGTTAAAATTTGTCTAGTTTTTAAGTCTCTTTTCAAAGTATAGAGTCCAGTTTTCAAAAGCAAAATTAGGTTTGATCAAAGTTGTTTTAAGGTCTGAATTTGATAGCATAAGCTCATTAGGGTATAAGCTTAATATGTTTAAGCTTATTTTTACATTTTGTTATCATCTAGTAGCTTAAAACTAGGCCTGTAATAGCTTATTTTTCCTTTAAAATCCAAAAAAAAAACAAAAACATTAAGTAGTCTGTCACTTTTTCAAAATCTTAATTTCTAGCTTCTTTTATGTTAAACCTAGCTTAATTTTAGTTTATAGTAGCTTATTGAGTCAAATACTTAATCTGTTTTTAGCTTTTAAATTATTGTCTTTGCTTATTTAGACTTATTTTTAAGCTGCAAGTTTGATAAAAACCCAAAAAGCCAAAAAGATAGTAGTAAGTCTTTCATTTTAAATTCTTTTTTTCTAGCTTATTTCTAAACTAATTTTCTTAAATCTTCTTTTTATATGTTCTTTGGATGCTAATGTTAATCTGTTTTTAGTTCACATCTTATTACAAGTGCTTATTAGGTCTCAATATTAAGCGCAAAGTTGGTCATTTTCATCTTTTAAAACTATTTGCCTATGTTTTTTTTTTCCTTTTAGCTTTTAAGAGATTTTTAGCTTATTGTTTTTGTTCAATTTGAGTCATATGTGCTTATTAAGTTTATCCTTACGTCTGTTTTAGCTTATTTTTCTCAATTGCTTATCAAGTCTAAAAAGGTCAAAACAGCTTAGCTTTTAAAGTCATATAGCTTAGTTAGCTAATCTGTCCTTTTTACCCAGCTTTTTGTAGCTTATTTGAGAGTTTCATCAAAATGTCATTTTATTAAAATTGCTTATTTTTTTAGTTCTTTTGCTTATTCAAAAAGAAAAATATAAAAAAAATTAATTTTCAAAAAGGGAAGCCACAAGGGTCGAACTTGTGACCTCCCCCTTTCACATAACGCCTCAACACACACACTCCACTACCAACTGCCCTTGGGTCTTTTTTATAAACCTTTAGTAACATTTAATCTTTATTCTCTTTTTCAGTTTTACCCCTTCTAGCTTACTTTGATTTTTCCTGGCTTATTCATAAGCCCGTTTTTAGCAGTTTTATTTTTCTTATATTAGTTTTAGTGTTAAGTACTTTCAGTAATTTTTTGGAATTTTTATAAAATAGTTTAGCATTTTTAGTATTATTTTTAGATTAAAACTGTTTTTAATTCATAATAAATAAAATAAAAATAAAAATAATATAATTCTTTTTTCTAAAACTATTTTCAATCATTTAGGATTTAGAAATTAAATTT
>BQNB010064456.1:0-25610 GCA_026074375.1 Tanacetum coccineum
ATATATATATATATATATATATATATATATATATATATATATCTTAATGTTTATATATGTGTTTGTCATGTACGTGTAGGGGTGAGCACGGTCCAAGGACCGGACCGGACCGACTAAGACCGGACCGGACCAAGACAGGACCGGACCGAAATGGTACGGTCCGGTCCGGTCCGGGTCTGTCTTCGGTCCGGTCCGGTCCTACACGGCATAATCATCGGGTTTTTGGTCGGACCGAGTCGGACCGGACCGAGACCGAAAATAACAAAAACCCCGGACCGAGGACCGGACCGAAATACGTTCGGTCCGGTCCGGTCGGTCCGGTCCGGTTTTCCGGTCCGGTTTTCCGGTCCGGTCCGGTCTCCGTATAACACCCCGTGTTTTTCAGGTCATATTACGACTCCGTACTTTCATCATTTTAAATTTCTTTTACTATTTACTCTAGACTTTATCTAAATCCGCATAGTTACCATTTAAATAGCATTAGTTATATCGTGTGAGCTCAAAAATTTAACGTTTGCTAGAAAACGTCAAATACACTCATCAAGGCTTTACGTAAGTCCATCCTACTCGTCACCTAATTTACATACGTGACAAGGAAGTTAGGCAATGTCACTTATTTGATCAAAGTAAAAGGGCTCAAAACAAACATCACCAACATGTAGCTTATATAAATTAGAGAGTATAAAATCCTTAAGAAAAATAAATTCCCTAACTTATAGCATAATCGGCTGAATAATTGTTAAACCATACACGTTATTTTTTTTAGAAAACTTAGAAGATACACCAGAAAATCCATTCCTAACTCAACCCTTTTATCCAACATATAAAAGCCCATCACTCTTTTTCTCCAAAACCCACATAGTCTCGTGATATACCTAGCTCCTACCCCTCTTTTTCCTCTTCACTTTTCTAACAGTAAGTCACTTTAAAACACTGTGTTGGGACTATGTTGAATTCAAGAAATTCCTTGCCATGTATGGCTTAACATTCTAACGTGACTCCAAAAGGGGGGCACTATACATGTAATTCTTTGTGTCTATAAGAACATAGGACAAGGTTGAGATATTCACAAATTCACACAGCAACTCAAATCAAAATTCTTCACGTGTTCTTTCCCCTTGTCCATTTAGTTCAGCCTACACACACACCATCTTCACCTTTCGTCTTCTCCATTAAACCCTAGAAACCCTAGTACCAAATTCGTCCCTTGTTATCTTTTTTTTGGTCGACGAATAAACAAGCAGAAAGGGGTGATTGTTGGAGTTAACAAGCTGGTCAAGAGGGGTTTAAAATTTAGATGTGGGTTGTGTCACGAAGAGTTTTTAAACGCAAGATTAGGGTTTCCTTTGGTTTTTAAAGCAAGGGTTTCAGTTGGGTGTAAACAATAACCAAGTCCTCCTTAAATATTTTTGTTTTCACGCGTTCATCCAGGAGTAGTGTGAGCTATCCTTTCTTGTTAATTATCTTCCATACAATATTCAATTCGCATGTCGTAGTTGTGTGCTTGAAATCTCTAAAACAACAGATCAGCTGGTTACTTCTGATATGCCACTCGAAATAAACATTACAGATATCTTTAGAAATTCGTTGAAAACGACTAACAAGTTAGGGGCCATAGTTATAATAGGGTGTTAAGTGTAGAACTCAGCCGATAGATAGTTTAGATGCTTGGCTTAGAGAAAAGTAAATCGCGTATAGTTATTTTATTACATTGTTAATAAATATAACAACCTGGTAGGTCGACTTTAGGACTAAAAACGACCCAACTAAACTAAGAGGTAAGTCCGGTGCTTAGGGGCATTTTATAGTCGACCTGGCATGTTATATTTAGCAACTTGAATCACGAAAAATGGCTGAGAAATGAGCTCACAATTTGGATCCAAAGTTAGTACTGCTGTCACGCAGTTAATACTGCAGACAGACAGCTCGACCACCACCTATATAGCCTCATTTTTTGACCTCGATATCCGACCTCTGCCCCAAACTTATAAAGGTGATCAAATTAGACCTGGGACCTAGTTTTCAAAAGTGTTTTTACTTTGCCCTGTCCTAGATTGGAGTAACGAAGCCGCAACGGAGCTCAAAAATCCTGACCACACATACAATAACACCTAAAATAGCCATTTATTTCTAAGTATAAAAGCTGCCTCGTGAGCTACACGTTTTCGACCTCACTTTCAACAACCTAAACGACGTTTTTAGACAAACCTTACTTAACGAAAGTTGTAGATTTCACAGCTAAGTTTTCAAATATACTTTTACTTTTCATTAGCGTTAACTAACGAACCTATAAACTAGTCGTAAAACTCTAGAACGACTCATGTTAAAACTTAGTAAAATATAAGTTAACTCACAAGTAAAACGTTAACATTTCGACTAATTAATTAGCATGCTTAGAGACCAAACCATGGGCTGACCTCAACTAATGAATTTAAGTATAAGCAGCCTAGTTTCACAAAATGTCAAAGTCGTAAATTATATATTTATATTTTGACCGCGTTGACCCGATAAAGTTGACCATTTTAAAACAAGGAATTGTTTTCAAATATCACTATTTTAAATAAAGATCAAGCACACACTAGGGACAAGATTGCAAGTATTTATATTATTATTTTTCCGTTTAGTGAATATGTATTATTTATTCATAGGTTGCGGATAAAGTCTTTTGCATCGTTTTTCGTGCCACTACTTTGCTTCTACATTATCAATACTCAATGTGAGTTCATAGCCCCACTTTTACTCGTTTTGGATAAATGTTTTATATCTTTTGGGGTGAGAAACATGCTTTGTTTTACAAATTGGACGTAAGTATACATTTTATCATGATTACGTGTTTGCCTAAGTAGCGATAACCCTTTGGGCCCATTATCATGAACTGTCAATTACTTTGTGTGAGCGCGAATGTTATAAATAGATCTATTGGGGTTGACATCCCCATCCGGGTGAGTAGCTCTCACTGGTGTCACGGAGTGAACCAACGGATGTATACCATGTCGGATTCGGATGTTGCGGGTTAGAACATCATCACGGGCAATGTGGCAATATTTATATTGCATTCATACATGTCGAGCTTCGGTGTCATGAGCTTAGGGAAATGTAATTTCATTTTGTGATGGGTGCACATGTTGCATAATCACGGGGAAAATCTTATGGTCCTACATTTCATTTACAAAAATCTATGAATTCACCAACTTTATGTTGACGTTTTAAGCATGTTTTCTCAGGTCAATGAGGTACAAGAGTAAAGAGATACATTGGTGGTCAATCATTTTAGAGTCATTGCATAAATATTTAGAGGCATTACATTTTGGGAATATTTGTTATAATCTAAAATCTGTACATTTTCAAGGATGAACAAGTTAAGCCGTTGAGCTTTTGTAACAACATTTATTAAATCCAATGTATCATTTTCAAACGACTCATTTAGAGGTCGTTCTCATATCTTGTGCTATTGATCTATAATGTAACGCTCCTGGATACATGTTATTCCGCTGCGACCCAATTTAGGGGTGTTACAGATTGGTATCAGAGCCAAGGTTATAGAGAACCAGGTCAAAATGTTTTTGCTGGACTATAACCGTTTTCAAAAATTGCATTCATACAAAGGGGTTTTCACGGGACATACATACACTAGTTGTTTGCATTAGTTAGTTTTACTAGATGCTTACAAAAATTCATATCCGTGTTCATATTATAGTACGTACGTTACTATAAGGGTATATTGTATATATACAAAGATAAGTTTGTATTCTTTCGCACAACCCTACAATTATTTATATAAGGGTTATTTATATAAATAGGGGAACATCTCTTTAGGCAAGGTATTACGATAAGCTCGTAGGTCCTAAACGCTACCTAATCATTAAGCTATCGAATATGATATCTTACCATCATTCATTTATGCCATGAGTGCATATTCATATTTACCATACCGGTATTGTATAATATACTTATACAAGTTAAGTTTTGCTCGTTACAAGCAGTCATGCTTCATCATCGACGGTTACCTACATGTCTGTCTATATTAATTCTAAGCCATGGAGATTCCAGTGAGCTTCTGATGAGGAACTAGAGGCATCAATGGAGGATCAGCCTCTAGCTGCTGATGTCTCACCTACAGCCATATCACCGGGCTACACTGCTAACTCTGATCCATAGGAGGATGAGGAGGATCCTGCTGACCATCCTGTCGATGGAGGAGACAATGAAGATAATGAGTCATCTGATGATGAAAACGATGATGATGATGTTGTGCAGGATGAGGAGGATGAGGAGGAGGAGGAGCACCTAGCTTCGGCCGACCCTTCTGTTGTATCTACAAATGATCCTGTCCCCTCAAGCTGAGGATACAAAGGCAGTTAAGACTGATGAGTCTACTTCTACACCACCTACGCCATATCATCTTGTTTTCTGAGACCAAGTCCTGTACAGTACGGATGTCTATTCAACACTATAATCCACGATCACCATCTGCTGAGGCATGCATTACCGAGTTTGCTGCTGCACTACTTTCATCATTACCACCACCAGCAAAGAATATTAAGTCACTTAAGGATAACATAAGAGGCTAGCATCTAGAATCTTGAGAGGCACCCTGGCCCATAGACAAATAGATTTGTCAGTGTAGTTCATTTTGTATTGTATCCCACTAAACTTGAGTAATACTCGGTTGGTAGCATTAATGAAAAGCTTGTACTCTTTTACTCAGGTAAAACGATGTATTAAGTATTAACCTACGTTGTTGGTTATGATCATGCTACTGTATGATGTGAATTTATTTATGCCATGGTTGATGTTATCTTATATCTCTGCATGACGTGGTCTCACCTTACATATATGTTGGGATCATGGAGTGTCATGATTTTCCCTTAGATGAAACTTCATATACATTTTGTTCCCTGTGATATTCAGGAAACAATGACAACTGTTAATCAAGGGATGAGTGTTGAGGAAATTGAGCGGGTTGTAGCCCAACGAGTGGCTGATGCTATCGAGGCTATTGCTATTTATGAGACGAAAACCAACATGGCCTGCAAGTCAATGAACCAAACCAAATGACAAGAAGACAAAGTAGCAGAGAATACTAGAAGCAAGAGGAAGTGGGAAGGTAACCACAATGGAAGCTCGAGCCAACAAAATAAAGGGCATAAGGTACCTAGAGCACACACTACTTGGCCAATCAACAAGAAGGCATATGATGGGTCTTTACCTCTTTGAAACTAGTGCAAATTGCACCACAATGGGCCATGTACTGTAAAGTGAAAAAATTACAAGAAGACTGGCCACATAACCCAAAATTGTAGGACACCTACTGCTGCTAGGAATCAACAAACTCGCACTTGTTATGAGTGTGGAAGTCTGAGACACTACAAAAGTGAGTGTCCAATAGTGAAGTTTCAGAACCGTGCGGACAAAAAGATCAGCACTCTTGTTGAACGCCAGGCTGAGAACAAGAGGAAGTTGGATAACACTTCTAAGAACAATCAGAACCAACAACAGCCAAACAAGAGGCAAAATACTGGTAGAGCTTACACTGTAGGGCACGGAGAGAAGAAACATTACGGCGGATCTAAGCCGTGGTGTTCTAAATGCAACTATCACCATGATGGTCCATGTGCTCTCAAATGCCACCAGTGCAACAGAGTTGACCATCTGGCCTGTGACTGTAAGAGTTCTATAAATGTCCATATGACTAATAATGAAAGAGGTACTGGGGCAAGCCAGAAGGCAAATTGCTATGAATGTGGGAATCAAGGGCACTACAGGAAAGATTGCCCAGAGCGAAAGAACCAAAACCATAAAAACCAAATTAGAGGTACTGGAGCACATGGAATGGTGCATGCCTTTGGAGAAGGAGAAACCGAACAAGACCTTAACAACATTAAGGATGAGATCGAAGCTTAAAAGAGAAAGTTGTCTCGCTATGCCTAGTAAACCCTAAGTTGGAACTATCTTAAACTTTACCTCCTTAGGAGTTCTCGTTGTATTTCTCTTAAATTTCAGTTGTACGAATGATTTCAAATTATCTATCAAATAAATGTGTTATAAAAATTTCATTGTATTTTAACTCTCTACTCGTTTATATAAGCCACTCTCACCATTATTATGAAACTATAACGCTATTTTGATGAAAATGAGCAATGCATCGTTAGTCCTCAATTATACATGGCCTGATCAACTATGTATAATTCAGGAAAGTACCATGCCGTGCTGAGATTAGTCACTCTAAAAACTTCTTGTCAAGAAAATAATTTCCTACTTATATCATGTTTTGTGTGCGTATTCATAAAACGCGTTTATTTCTGGAAATCGAATTAGTAACCATAGTAACTAAGCAGACCTTCACTCCATCTTACTATAAAGTCGACATCATTTTATACCAAATCCTAAACCGAAAGGCTGAGACACTTCACTAGTCGCCCTAGGACAAATCGCTATTGAATTTGCTCGCCAATATAGAATTTACCAAATCACCCACTCAACATCGACTTAATGCCGTAGAATTTGGCAGTTTCGATGGCGTAATTAGCATGGATTAGTTGACGAGATACCAAGACATCATTGTTTGTGACAAAAATATCGTTCGTGTTCCATTCGGAAACAAAACGTTGATTATTCGTGGTAACGGAAGCAACCGCGCAAACGAGTCTCGACTGAACACCATCTCGGGCACTAAAACACAGAAGTACATGCTAAAAGGATGTCAGGTCGTTTTGGCACCTGTTACTACAAAGGAGACTGAAGACAAGTTGAAGGAGAAACGATTGGAGGATGTACTGATAGTTTGAGATTTTACTGAAGTATTTCCGAAGGACTTGCCGGGTCTTCCTCCGACTCGACAAGTGGAAATTTCGAATCGATTTGGTACCAGGTGCTACACCTGTAGCACGGGCACCTTATCGATTGGCACCTTCTGAAATGAAAGAGTTGTCGGAGCAACTTAAAGAGCTGTCCGACAAAGGCTTTATAAGACCCAGTTTCTCACCTTGGGGAGCTCCAGTCTTATTTGTCAAAAAGAAGGATGGATCGTTCCGGATGTGCATTGATTATCGGGAATTAAACAAGCTGATGGTGAAGAATCGTTATCCACTCCTAAGGATCGATGATTTTTTTGACCAGCTTCAAGGATCGAGTGTCTACTCGAAGATCGATTTAAGATCGGGCTATGGGACATCTCAAAGACCGCTTTTAGAACTTGTTACGGCCATTATGAATTTCAAGTTATGCCATTTGGTTTGACAAATGCACCTGCAGTATTCATGGACCTTATGAATCGAGTGTGCAAACCATATCTGGATACATTCGTAATTATCTTTATTGACGATATCCTCATCTACTCCAAGAACAAGAAAGAGCATGAAGAGCACCTTAAGGCAATTCTAAAATTGCTTAAGAAAGAGGAGTGGTACGCTAAATTCTCTAAATGTGAATTTTGGATCCCTAAAGTATAATTTCTCGGCTACGTGATTGATAATCAAGGCATTCACGTGGATCCTGCCAAAATCGAATCTATTAAAGATTAGGCGTCTCCTAAAACACCAACGGAGATTCGTCAATTTTTAGGTCTTGCTGGATACTACTGAAGATTCATTGAGGGATTTTCAAAAATCGCTAAACCAATGACCAAACTCACTCAGAAGAAAGTCGCCTTTGAATGGGGTGACAAACAGGAAGTAGCTTTTCAGACATTGAAAAATAAGTTATGTAGCGCACCCATCTTAGCTCTCCCTCAAGGAGCTGAGAATTGCATTGTTTATTGTGATGCGTCACATAAAGGATTGGGAGCCGTATTGATGCAAAACGAGAATGTGATTGCTTATGCATCACGACAGTTGAAGATTCATGAGAAGAATTATACTACACATGATTTGGAACTTGGTGCAGTGGTGTTTGCTCTAAAATTTTGGAGACACTACTTGTACGGAACCTAAATGTACGGTGTTCACGGATCATAAGAGCTTACAATACATACTTGACCAAAAGGAGTTGAATATGAGGCAACGTCGTTGGTTAGAGTTGCTCAGTGATTACGATTGTGAGATTCGTTATCACCCGGGGAAAGCAAACGTTGGGGCTGATGCTTTGAGCAGGAAAGAGCGAAGTAAACCATTAAGAGTGCGAGCCTTAGTTATGACTATTGGTTTGGATCTTCCCAAACAAATCTTAAATGCTCAAACTGAAGCACAGAAACCAGAGAACCTCAACAACGAAGATGTAGGATGTAGGATCAGGAAAGACCTACCAAAGGAGAAGTTGGAACCACGTGCGGATGGAACCTTATGCTTGCATGGCAAGAGTTGGTTACCTCGTTATGGCAATTTAAGGATCGTAATCATGCACGAGTCCTACAAATCAAAATACTTTGTCCATCCAGGTTCGGACAAAATGTATCAAGACATGAAAAAGCTATATTGGTGGCCCAACATGAAGGCCGACATCGCCACCTATGTTAGCAAATGTCTGACGTATGCTAGGGTCAAAGCTGAACATCAAAGACCATCGGGATTGTTGGTACAACCCAAGATACCTCAATGGAAGTGGGACAATATCACCATGGATTTTGTCACCAAGCTTCCTAAGTCACCGCAAGGTCGTAACACTATTTGGGTAATTGTTGATCAACTTACTAAGTCTACAACATTTACGCCAATAAGAGAAACTGACCCCACAGAGAAATTGGCAAGGATATACATAAAGGAGGTGGTCGCGAGGCATGGAATACCTGTCTCAATCATTTGTGATCGTGGCCCTAGGTTTGCATCACATTTTTGGAGATCACTTCAAAAGGCCTTGGGTACTAGTTTGGATATGAGTACTGCATACTATCCAGAAACAAATGGACAAAGCGAGAGAACCATCCAAACTCTCGAGGATATGCTACGTGCTTGCTTGATCGACTTTGGAAATGGTTGGATTAAGCATTTGCCATTAGTCGAGTTTTCATACAACAACAGTTATCACGCTAGCATCAAGGCAACACCGTTTGAGGCATTGTACGGTCGAAAGTGTCATTCACTTGTTTGTTGGGCTGAAGTCAGAGAAGCTCAACTTACCGGTCTAGATTTAATTCAAGAAACGACCGAGAAAATCATTCAGATCAAGCAAAGGATTCAAGCCACTCGTGACCGACAAAAGAGTTACGCCGACTTAAAGCGTAAGCCGATGGAGTATCAAGTCGGGGATAAAGTGATGCTCAAGGTTTCACCTTGGAAAGGAGTCATACTTTTTAGCAAACGAGGGAAATTAAACCCTCGATATGTTGGACCTTTCAAGGTGTTGGAAAAGGTTTGATCCGTTGCTTACAAGCTTGAACTTCCTCAAGAATTAAGCAGGGTTCACAATACATTCCAAATATCCAACTTGAAGAAATGTTATTCTGACGAACCATTAGCTGTTTTGTTGGAAGGACTACATATTGATGATAAACTCCAATTTGTGGAAGAGCCGGTTGAAATTATGGAACGGGAAATCAAACGATTAAAGAGAAGCCGTATACCACTCGTTAAGGTTCGCTGGAACTCTAGAAGAGGTCCTGAGTTCACATGGGAACGTGAAGATTCATTCAAAAAGAAATACTCACATCTCTTCACAAATCGGGCGTTTTCATCCACTACAACGTCTTAAGCCTTGAGGACAAGGCTCATCTAACCGGGAGAGACTATAACACCCTGTGTTTTTCAGGTCATATTACGACTCCATACTTTCATCATTTTAATTTTTTTTTACTATTTACTCTAGACTTTATCTAAATCCGCATAGTTAGCCATTTAAATAGCATTAGTTATATCGTGTGAGCTCAAAAATTTAACGTTTGCTAGAAAACGTCAAATACACTCATTAAGGCTTTACGTAAGTCCATCATACTCGTCACCTAATTTACATACGCGACAAGGAAGTTGGGCAATGTCACTTATTTGATCAAAGTGAAAGGGCTCAAAACAAACATCACCAACATGTAGCTTATATAAATTAGAGAGTATAAAATCCTTAAGAAAAATAAATTCTCTAACTTATAGCATAATCGGCTGAATAATTGTTAAACCATACACGTTATTTTTTTTAGAAAACTTAGAAGATACACAAGAAAATCCATTCCTAACTTAATTCTTTTATCCAACATATAAAAGCCCATCACTCTTTTCTCCAAAACCCACATAGTCTCGTGATATACCTAGCTCCTACCCCTCTTTTTCCTCTCCATGTTTCTAACAGTAAGTCACTTTAAAACACTGTGTTTGGACTATGTTGAATTCAAGAAATTCCTTGCCATGTATGGCTTAACATTCTAACATGACTTCAAAAGGGGGGCACTATACATGTAATTCTTTGTGTCTATAAGAAGAACATGGGACAAGGTTGAGATTATCACAAATCCACAGCAACTCAAATCACAACTTTCATATGTTCTTTTCTCTTGCTCCCTGAGTTCGGCATACACACACCGATAAATCCTTACACCTTCATTATACATCAAAAACCCTAGATAAACCCTAAACCATATTCGACACTCGTGAGTTTTTTGTTTGATCAAAGTTCCAGCAAGAAAGAAGAACTAACGGGTTGGTGTTAGTGCTAAATTAAGGTTTCCTTTGGGTTTGAAGCTAGGGTTTCGATTGGCTTCAAGCAATAACCAAAGTCTCCTCAAGCTTTTTCACTCATCCCTCTCTGCATTTCGTGAGCTAATCATTCCTTATTACCTATTATTATTTTGTAATCCATATGTCATTAGTAGTGTGCTTGAACCGGTTAAAAACCAAAAACCCAAGTTTCCTTTGTTCACACTTCTGGTATATGCGAACAAGTAGAAAACCCCATAAATCATAAAAGTAACTAATAAAACATGGACATAGTTGCGAGGGTATTAGATTTAGAACACTCATACGTTGTGGCTAGGGCTCACTACTCAGTTAGAAGCAAAAATGAATATATTACATTGTTTTATTGTAAACTCAACCTATGCGTGTAGGTCGACTTTAGGCTTTGATTCAACTCAACTAAACTAAGAGGTAAGGCCAGTGCTTAAGGGCTTTTTGTAGTCGACATGGTATGCTGCATTCAGCAACTTGAATCATGAGAAATGACTGAGGAACGAGCTCGCAAACTGAGGCCAAAGTCTGGCCTCCACAGTCAGCGCATACTGAAAAATAACATGACACAAGCATACATTTTTAGCCTCACCTTCGACCCACTTAAACTCAGAATTTAGGACGGGAATGGGGGGCATTTTACAGTCGGCATAGTAAACTTCGTATAAAAATTCGAATCATCAAAAACGGTCAAGAGGCGAACTTGCAATTTGGATCCAAAGTTAGTACTGCTGTCACGCAGTTAATACTGTCGACAGATAGCTCGACACCCCCTACTTTAGCCTCATTTTTGACCACGATATTGGCCTCTGCCATCAAACCCTATAAAAAATAAATTGTAGTACTCCTGTCCTAGTCTTCAAAAGTGTCTTTACCTTGTCCTAACGTTAGGTAATGAAACCAGAATTTAATTACAAAAATCTGACCACGCAACACTATAAGCTGAAATGACACTATTATTTTCTAAGTGTTGAATCTACCTTGCAACCCACGCGTGTTTAGCCCCATTTTTAACAACCTAAACGACGTTTTGAGACGAAGCTTACTTAACGAATATTGTAGACAACCCAGCTGAGAACTCAAATATGTATTTAGTTTTCCATATCGTCAACTAACGAGCCTGTGAATTAAATCCAAAACTCTAAGTCGACTCATGTTAAAACTTAGTAATTTATAAGTTTAATTCAAAAGGAAAACGTCCATGTTTCATCTAATTGTTTAACGTGATTAGAGGCCAAACCAAGGACCAACCTAAACTAATGAATTAAAGTATATGCAACCGAGTTTCTTAAAAGTCCGAAGTCGTAATTTATATACTTATATTTTAGCCACGTTGACCCGATAAAGTCGACTACTTTTAAGACAGGAAATTGTTTTCAAATATCGTCAATTCAAATATATTTCAAGCACACACTAGGGACAAGATTGCAAGTATTTATATTATTATTATTTCGTTTAGTGAATATGTATTATTTATTCATAGGTTGCGGATAAAGTCTTTCGCATCGTTTTTCGTGCCACTGCTTTGCTTCTACATTATCATTGCTTAATGTGAGTTCATAGCCCTACTTTTACTCGTTTTGGATAAATGTTTTATATCTTTTAGGGTGAGAAACATGCTTTGTTTTACAAATTCTACGTAAGTGTACATTTTATCAAGATTACGTGTTTGCCTAAGTAGCGATAACCCTTTGAGCCCATTATCATGATCTGTCAATTACTTTGTGTGAGCGCGAATGTTATAAATAGATCTATTGGGGTTGACATCCCTATCCGAGTGAGTAGCTCTCACTGGTGTCACGGAGTGAACCAACGGATGTATACCATGTCGGATTCGGATGTTGCGGGGTTAGAACATCATCACGGGAAATGTGGCAATATTTATATTGCATTCATACATGTCGAGCTTCGGTGTCATGAGCTTAGGGAAACGTAATTTCATTTTGTGATGGGTGCACATGTTGCATAATCACGGGGAAAATCTTATGGTCCTACATTTCATTTACAAAAACCTATGAATTCACCAACTTTATGTTGACGTTTTAAGCATGTTTTCTCAGGTCAATGAGATACAAGAGCAAAGAGATACATTGGTGGTCAATCATTTTGGAGTCATTGTATAAATATTTAGAGGCATTACATTTTGGGAATATTTGTTATAATCTAAAATCTGTACATTTTCAAGGATGAACAAGTTAAGCCGTTGAGCTTTTGTAACAACATTTATTAAATCCAATGTATCATTTTCAAACGACTCATTTAGAGGTCGTTCTCATATCTTACGTTATTGATCTATAATGTAACGCTCCCGGATACATGTTATTCCACTGTGACCCAATTTGGGGGTGTTACACTCCGCTCCGGTCCGGTCTCCGGTCCGGTATGCTCACCCCTATGTACGTGTGTTTACTTGACAATATATCGTGACATATATGACAATGATCATACTTTGTGTATTTTCACTTGCATGTGTGTGTGTCTCATTTATATGTGTATAATTATAAAAATTTTGGGATCATATTGACAAAAAAAATAACCAATTTTCTACGTAAAACAAGTTTATTAATATAAATTAGCCACAACCAAATATAAACGTTTTGAAACCGAAAGAACCGAAAAATCAAACCAGAAAAACCGAAAAAACGAACCACCAAAAACCGAGCGGTTTAGGTTTTTGGTTTTATAAAAACCGAATATTTCGGTTTGGTTTCGGTTTTAGCCAAAAACCGACCCAAACCGAACCGTGCACACCCCTAGCAAAAGCTAACAATATCTTTTTATTAGAAAGCTTTTTTGAAGAGTTTTTTTGCATTGCATTAAAAGTTTTTTGAATTTTTTTTTTCAAAGATTTGATAAACTCACTTATTCTTCAAAGTCTAAGTCTTAAATGTGGTGTACATTAAATGCATTAAGTCTTTAAGTATTTGACGCATTGTAAATGCTCTAATAGATATGCATTTTACAAGTACACTTAAATCAGAAAGAAAGAACATGTACTTAGAGGGTGTTTGGGAGTGCGATTTGAAAGTGATTATCTACTTATTGCATTTTAAAAATGCAATTAATCTAAAATGAGTGTTTGGCAAAAAGAATCAAAAAATCAATTATTTGCGTTTTTAGTACCTCAAAACGCAGTTTTAGAAAAGTTAGTGGGGGGGTTACTTTTTGGAAACGCAAGTTTGATAGCACAATAAATGAGATGATAAATTATAATAATGCCCCCAACTACCTACCCTTTCTTCCAGCTCACAAAATTAATTTCACATTCTTCTTCCTCGCAAATTCTTCAATTTAGCTACTGATCCTACTAGCTTGTCATTCTTGTTTCCATCTATGATTATTCTGCTACCAACTCGAGCTCGTTATATTCTCAATAAAAGGTACACTACGCTAATTACCGATTTCGTTTGTGGTTCGTACGTACTTGAACAACCTTTTATATAGTTTGATTATGCCAAGATTAATAATGGTTGGTAGTTAAAAGATTATCATGTGTGATGCAACCCAAGAGCGGTGGGATGAGATTATACAAGCTAATAACACATTTGCAAAAATTTAAGAGCAAATGTGTGGAGATGCATCACATCTACTACGAGCAACTATTTCGCACGCAAGATAGAATTTGATAAATGCAATTTGACTGATCAAGCTAGAGGTGTACTTATGTATCATCGTCATTAGTTTAGGTTTGTATTCACGTCACATATGTATTACATGCATTTCTTATATTTTATTTGTAGTTTATGGTTTTTCATATTGCAGTTTTATCTTTAAAAGGATAAGCTGATTTTAAATTTAAATAAATCAATAAAACAAAGATGCCCATTTATGTCATTTTACCTACTAATCTAATAAATAATATAATTTGTCAAACACTTAAAAAACTTATTATATGATTATTGCGTTATCAAACAACATAATCAAATCCAAACACTATATTTCAAAATCACGTTTTACAACCGCTGATTATGTGATTATTCATTTTCAAATCGCATAATCTATTTTAAATAAGCAATCCGAAACACCCCCTTAATATTGTGCATGCATAATGACGTGAGCAAGTATATGGAGAAAACATCATCGTATCCAAACAAAAGTGCGCGCACAAGCAATGCATAGAGGGATTTTTGATACGGTTATCCAAACCATGTTATGGGTTATCCGAAGGTTCAGAATTCAGATTAGATTCGGCACAAAACCTCCAAGGAAGGATACACTTGTAGATGCAACCTTGACAAATGCGGCTTCCAACTAGATGCAACCTTAACAAATGTGGCTTCCAACTAGATGTAACCTTGACAAATGCGGCATTGATCTTGATTCTACTCGATGCCCCATGTGTGATGATGGCCTTGAGTCGTCGCAACATATTTTTGTGGATTGTAAAATTGCTACATCAGTTTGGCATTGTGGTCTCCAAATGGTGGGGCTTTGATGACTATCCAAAATCCCTCACTTGTCTCATCTCATGGGCCGACTCGACAAACCTTAATCGTATTACCAAGTGTTTCTTCGATGCGGTTATCCAAACAACATTGTGGCTGCTTTGGAAATTTCGGAATAAGACTTGTTTTGGCACTAAACGTTCGAGTAAAGATACACTTGAGAATGACATCACAATCCTCTCACACACTTGGATCTCGAATAGGAATTCAAAAGTTAGACCGGGTTGGTTGGATTGGTTTGTCAATCCTAAAACCGCTTGGAATCTCTCTTTATAACTATATTGTTCCTTTCCTAGCTCCTTGCTAGTTGTTTTAATAAAAATTCGCCGTTGAAAAAAAAGGATACACTTGTAGATGAGATTAAAATATCATCTCATTTGTGGATTAAACATAGGAATAGGATATTCAATCCCAGGATTGAATGGATTGGTGATCAAAAAAACTCTTGTAATATTGTTTTGTAAGCTCTTTTCTATAATATCTTGCTAGAGTTTTATAGATATATTGCCGTTAAAAAGAGGGATTTTTGTGTATACGACAGTTTGTGCAACGCACATATAAGTGGTGAGTCGCAACAACGGTTCATAGAGTCGACTTATTTTTCCAGTTTTAAGTTTAGTTTACTTTTTGGTATTTGTGTTTTTTGGGATTTCGTTTTTGGATAATGATTAGGAAACTAATTCGTATCATATTATGATTTATTAGATTACTCCATTCACCTGTATAAATATAACCTTTAAGTTTAAATGTAACTTAAAATCTTGTTGATTAATTAAATTAAGTGTTATAAGAGTTTCCCTTTATTTAAGTTATATTTCTCTAAGGATTCATCCCGGTACTCTTGGAATTAGGTATCATGGTACTCTTGGAATAAGGTTTCAGTTGGAGTAGATATTAACAAATCGCTTCCATTGTGCGTCAGTTGGCATTGGAGCTTGTTAGTATTTTGAGTCAGTGTTCAACATTTATCCAAAACCCTTATTATTGGTGTGGCGCGGTCACAAGAACACATGAATTATGGTTCAACAGATTTTATGACCAAATCTGACAGAATTTCCACTATCTTTGAATAACTTTGTTCCCCTGATCGTACGTGGGGCATCAAACCACAATAATACCGAGAATATATGGTAATTATTGAGAAGGTAAACAAAGTGTGAAAGATTGACTACCAGCAAAAAAACATTTTCACTCAAATTGCTTGGTTAGTTATTATTCACGTCACGGTATTAAAATTTTGGTGTCGAAAATGTTGGTTTGTTATTTTAATTTAACAATTCAAGTTTGTCAAATTATAATAAAGCAATTTTTATGGATTCCAATATCTATTGAAAAGTTATTTAACAGTGGAGTGTATTGTGAAATAATGAAAATAAATGATTGTCTTATTTATTGAGGAAACGGTAACGATGTGAGATTCGAGTTTTATAGGATCTAAAAAAGGATTTATATCTTTTCACATCTGAAGGGAAGACGCTTGAGATGGCTCCAACTAAAGCAAGTCCTAAAGTTTTAATGGTCAAGACTCAAAAATATAAAGAATATAATATAATGTAAATCGACATGTTGAATCAAAAATTTAATAACCTCTAGTTTGTCAGAAATTTGATTACAAAATATTAACATTAAGGTTGGAGACAACAAAGGAAAGGTTTATGTAAAATCCTAAGGATTAAGGTTTGTATTCTCGATGTGTCCATGATACAAAGGTTTTTGATCGTGATATGAGCATGGGTACCCAAGTTGATAAACCAACAAAAATTTTCGATGGCGAACAATGAAATTTTCCTTTATTGTGTTTGGAGAGTTTATGGCTGTAGTTAATGTGAATCATAAGGATACATGATAAATATAATCGTGAGAAGTAGTTTGAGGAAGATGATGCAACTAATAGTGAGAATTAAAGACCATCTTTTATTTAAATGAGAAGGAATGACGCGGACAAGAAAAGGGTGAATGATGAATTTATGTAACATACTTTTTCAAATTAACTGATGTACGCAACCTACTTTTTTTATTCTGGATATACGCAACATACTTTCAAATACTTACCAATCTACGTAATATTGACAAAAATGTGACTTTTTGACTGGTTACCACTTAGAAAATTTACAGTTTGGTCCTGTCGGCTGCGTGGACTTTCACCATTAGTCCCTTAGACATTTTTTAGAGTAAACTGCAAAAATCATCCCTGTGGTTTGTAGTTTGTGACACTAATCATCCCTAGCCGATACTATTGGCACTAATCATCCCTGAGTGGTGAAACTTTCGGCAAAAATCATCCCTAGAGGGATGATTTTTACAAAACTTTTAAAGTTTTTGTTAAAATCATCCTTAGGGATTATGTTTTGCCGAAAGTTTCACCACTCAGGGATGATTAGTGCCAATAGTATCGGCTAGGGATGATTAGTGCCACAAACTACAAACCACAGGGATGATTTTTGCAGTTTACTCCATTTTTTAACTAAAAAAAGTTACAGTAATGATACCTTGACTTTTGCATTGACTTCCACCGTTAGTCCTTTGACTTTTCCACGTTTTTATGCACACATTTTTATACAAGCTATTATTTTATACGCGTGTTTATACACACGTTTTCATACACACATTTTTATACACGTTTGTATACACACATTTTTATACCGGTTTTTATACGCACGTTTTTATACACACGTTTTCATACACACATTTTTATACACACATTTTTATACACGTTTTTATACACGTTTTTATACACACGTTTTTATACACACATTTTTTTACACGTTTTTATACACAATTTTATTCAAGTTTTTATACGCACTTTTTATACGCATGTTTTTATACACACATTTTTATACATATTTTTATACACGTTTTAATACACACAATTTTATACATATTTTTATCACGTTTTTATACACACGTTTGTATACACACGTTTTTATACACTTTTTATTTAACGTTTTTATAAACACATTTTTATACACGTGTATAAAAACACGTGTATACAAACGTGTGTATAAAATCGTGTATGAAAATATGTTTATAAAAACGTGTATAAAAATGTGTGTATAAAAATGTGTGTATAAAAATATGTGTTTAAAAATGTGTATAAAAGTGTGTATAGAAACGTGTATAAAAACGTGTGTAAAAATGTGTGTATAAAAACGTGCGTAAAAACGTGTGTATAAAAACGTGTATAAAAATGTGTGTATAAAACGTGTATAAAAACGTGTGTAAAAACGTGTATAAAAATGTGTGTATAAAAACGTGCGTATAAAAACTTGCATATAAAAACTTGTATAAAATGTGTGTATACAAACGTGTATAAAAATATGTGTATGAAAACGTGTGTATAAACACGCGTATAAAAACGTGTATATAATAGCTTGTATAAAAATGTGTGTATAAAAACGTAGAAAAATCAAAGGACTAACAGTAGAAGTCAATGCAAAAGTCAATGTATCATTACTGTAACTTTTTTTAGTTAAAAAATGTCAAGGGACTAACGGTGAAAGTCCACGCAGCCGACAGGGACCAAACTGTAAATTTTCTAAGTGGTAACCGGTCAAACAAGTCACATTTTGGTCAATATTACGTAGATTGTTAAGTATTTGAAAGTATGTTGCGTATATCCAGAATAAAAAAATAGGTTGCGTACATCAGTTAATTTGAAAAAATATGTTACATAAATTCAGTCTTCACCCATAAGAAAATAGAGACAACTATCTGGAAAAAAAAAATTGCCGCACAAGCAATGCAGTTTCAAAGCCGCACACCTGGTCTAGAAAGCATTCTGAAAGTTTTTTTCTTCCGTTTTTGGAGTTTAGACTATTTTGGGTATTTTTATGAATTCTTTTAATTCTCTTTTGTAGCAACTAGATAATTATTATAAAACTAATTCTAATATAATGTCATTCACTTATATAAAAACCGAGGTTTTGGTCTTGCTATAATTTTAACTTTTTACATTAAATAAATCGAGTGCTTTGAGTATTACCTCTAGTTAGAACTTTTATTCGTGTATGATTTCATCGTTACCTTGAATCAGTGTTTCCTTTAAAATAAAGTTTTATCAAGTTTCTTTTGAATTCTTGTAAAAGAACCTATTAGAGATGTAGTACTCAGAGTAAGAGTAGGAGAGGGGGTTACTTCAAAAGAAGAGTACATAACAACACGAATCAGATGTGGAACGCCTTTACTCGCATCATCAGATCCGCAGAAAATGAATCCTTGTATGAGGCTAGTGGGACAAGAGAACTCATACAACCCACAAGGAATCTTGGTGGCTTGGTGAAGAGGTGCAAAAAACATTCATGGTGAAACAAACTAGGTTCATAGAGCTTGTTTTTGTGTCGGGAGGGAGCCCTAGCGGATAAAAGTAGGTGAGAGGATATGTTTAAGGAATCAAAAAGAAAAGCAAAAGGGGAAATAGCTCAAGCAAAAGAAATGGCATACGAAAATTTGTATAAGAAACTAGACTAAAAAGGGAGCAAATGATATCTACAAGATTTCCATAGCCTAAGAGGGAGAAATAAAGGATTTAGAACACATAAAAAATATCAAAGATTAAGGAGGTAAAAGAATTATAAATGAAGAAATAATTAGGAAAAGATAGGGATACTACTTCTCTTTTCTTTTCAACGGGAGAAAGCATGAGTGGAGTGGAGAAGTAGAGATCGCTAGCCAACATCTACAATACGATTTCTACAACTCAAGGATCGGTTAAGAGGAAGTAAGGGAAACCTTACTGTTAGCATTGATAGATAATATAAAGTCGTGATCCTTTACGATCCCATGAGTCTTGTAATAGTTTAACGCTGTGATAGTTAGTCATTGGTTTAACAGGCTTGGGCTTTAACCTAATTTTGTCTAAGTTACAGGCTAAGCCCAAACCAAAAGCCCAACCCTAACCCATTAAGCCATTAGGCTGGCCCAAACACCCTCAACTAGGGTTAGGCTATAAGTAGAACCTCTCCATGCAAGGAGAGGGTGTGTGTTCATTTGCTACCCTCGTAACAACACCATTTCTCTCTAATATCATCCTCTTACTTTCTCACTCTACTTTTCTACTTCTCTATCTAAAACTATATCATTTCAAGCCTTATGTGGCATTGAAATAACCGTGTTGGACATCTAACATGTGATATCAAGAGCAATAAGAGGATTTGGTAGTGTTTTTTTGTTCAAAATCAGATTTTGTGAAGAAAAAAAAATTTGGTCCGTGGGTTTACCGACTTCACCTAGGGTTACTTTTTTTATTTTTGCTTTCTAGCTTTTGTAAACTCATAAACAAGACCTTTTATGATGTCTTTAAGGTTTTAGAACATAGAACTACAAACAAACCGGATCAAAAACGAAAAAGATTCAAGCTTTTTGGATTTTCTAAACTATCGTGTTCTTAAGTTTCAAACCGTATGACTTTTTTTAGACTTTGTTCTTGTTTGATCTTAGTTCACCACAAACATGTTTGAGTTGTGCACACAAACAGAATCGATTTAAACCAACAAAAGGTCACGTTTTTACTAGTTTTTTTTTTGCGTCTTTGGACCTCTCGAAAAAACCCTTCTCAAAATCCTTCATTTTACGTATTTAGATCTTGAAGTTTACATTTTTATGATATTTTAAAGTGTTTATAAGGTGCGTGTATAAAAATCTTAGATTCAAAATGTTTAAAAAGGTGTGTTTTGTTCGATTGAAGTGGGTTGTGTAGTACCTAGAGATTATCGACTTGATCCTATATCTATCGACTTGTTGTTTGTGGAAAGTCAAAACCCTTAAAAAATTCATAACCCTCGAATTAGCGTGTTAGAGTATCAATTTAGTTATTGTGTTAGACTATCAACTTCGTTATCGTGTTAGGACTAGTTGGATTATCGAATTCACAAAACTATCGACATCTAACTATCGACTTGAGGGTCCTTAATTATCGACTTGGCTTAGTCCTAATCTATCGACTTCGTCCATGTGGGATTATCGACTTAGGTTAAGTATGACTATTGACTTCCTCCTTGTTCATTTATCGACTTACAGTTGAGTTTGGTTTTATCGATTTCATTCTAGGGCTTGAAACTTATAATAAACCTAATTATAACATTTGGAAACCCTAATCATTTAAAACCCTAACTTTACAAAAGTCAAACAACAATCATTACACACTCATTACAAACACAATAGAATAAGCATTATTTCACAAAACACAAATCACAGTCACTATCTTATCGTCTACAAGGTCCGTTTATCACTTCACACATGTTGTTAGCAATGGCTACTCAACCAAATATCTATGTTGATGGTTCTGAAAACCGTCCTCATATGCCTTCAAAGGGTAACTACATTCAGTGCTTGAGTCATCTGATTCGTTATGCTAGGATTAAACCAAATGGAAAACTTATTGCTAAGCCATTCTCAAAGGTCCTTACTAATACCTACTAATCACAACATCTGATGATCCAACCCGTACACCTCTAGGACCTCCTACTTCCCGACTTCAAACTGAAGATGAGCTCACAGAGGCTGAAGCAAAGCAGGTTGAGGCTGATGATCAAGCAATACACCTACTTCTATTGGGACTACTAGTTGAGATTTATGCTCATGTGGATAGTTGTGATAATGCACATGCAATGTGGTGAGGTGTTCAGAGGTTGATGAAAGGAACATAAGTTGGAATTCAGGAGAAATAGGTTATACTTCTGAATGAGCTAGATAAGTTTACATCGGTTCATGGTGAATCTATTAACGACTTGGATAGAAACAAGCTCACTTGATGTGTTTCAAAAGCTTTAAATTTATAAGACTGAAAATACCGGATCATGAAATGGAAACACACGAGTAAAAGTATAACCCACGTATGTAGTATAACATTTTTAGATAAGACCAGGTCATCCACAGGGATTTGATGGTGTTAGCGTAATCGTAGGAGAAAACAGACTTTGACAATTTAAAATGAATAATGATAGATGCAATAATGGAGAACAATGACTACTCGGATAGTTTCATATAATTCATAAGCAATGGTGATGATTACGATCTCAAACTTGGGACTGATCAACTTTAAAAAGGATTTTTTCGTCAGAAAACATTTTCACAAATAAATCAAAGTTGAGCTAAACTAAAACACCCAATGCCAAACCCTCTGACATTTGTCGCTGAGCCTATCCGCTAAACTAGTCACACCTAACCTCTGGGCATTGGTCACTGTACTAGTTCGCTAAATGTGGAATCACTGAACCAAAAGGGTTGATCAGTTTGTGGAGCTGAGTTGAACCTTTGGTCAGCTGGGTTTATTTGGCTATTCAAGAGCTGATTGGGTAACTGAGCCATAGGCCGTTGAACCTCGTCAGCTGACCCGCTGAACCCGCTGAATTGGGAGTCTCTGAGACTAGGCATAGACACTAAAAAAAATCAGATGGTTAATATGGGGTGTTTTATATAGATGAAAAAGAAGCGGTAGGTCTCGGCTTTCGGCAAAATGATGGAGCAAGTCATTTGGTTGAGTACTATGTTTTCGGACCTCTGAACTTTCATGCATTTAATTTCAAGCACTATGTTATTGGTTGAGTATTACTCAGGTGGGTACGATAATAGAATATCATCACCTTAGCTGAACCATTTAACCGCTAAACCTGAATGGGTGTCTTCCAAAGAGTGTGTAACGATCAAAAGCAGCTTGTATTGCAACTTTTGAGGGGGAGAGAACACACTTATCAGGGATTCATTAGCACAATCATTCACATACTAGAAACCAAACCACAAACACCATATCCACAATCATTCACAAAAATCACACCATCACAAATCAAAAACCATATCCAAAATCATTCACAAAAATCACACCATCAAAAAAAACCATATCCATTCGTGACCCAATTCATGAGTCGCGTACAAACCCTCACTCAAAAAGAAGTCGTGGACATCGATTCTTCCATTTACAGACGTGTAATTAGGATATAAATTAGGTAAGGGGGGTTAAATGTGAGAGGGTATTTGGTGAAAGAATAGGGTCGTTGATGGGTGATTTAGAAAATCAGTGTGGTTATTCGTTATTAAGGTTGATAAGATGAAGAGAGATTGTTGTGTAATGGTGTTGTTATGATGGATCAGTGGTTGGTGTTGAAGATGTAAATTATTAGTAGTATGACTATTATCAGATAGTGCTCTAATCGGTGTGAAAATAAGAAGAAAAAGGGGTAAGAAGAAAAAGGGGTGTAGCTGGTATATCAAGGACTGATATATCAGTGGGGACGAGTAGGATAATTGTGACTCTGGAAACTCAGAGATATTAATTGTCTCAGGCTTAGCCTCACATGGTTACGGTGAAAAATATTGAATGAGTTTTCTGCAGTAAATCAAAAAGGAGGGTAGTGTTATGTTTGATCAGTGGCTCTGGGTTTAGTTGGTTATTCAAAAGCTGATTAAATCAATAGCTGACTCAAGATTTGATCCCGCTGAAAATTATGTGATACCTTAATGGTCGCCTGACGAACACCTCATCGTGTTAAAGGCAGCTGAGCTGAACGGGTCATTGGTCAAGAACGCATAAATTGCTGAACCCTTTACACACTCAAACAAAACCTGCTGATCCTAACATGAAAAACATGGTCTGACTTTCCACCTACCGTTGGTATTTAAGCTGAATTCGAAACCCTCCTCTCAGCTGAACTAAAACCTCTAATCGATCCGCTGACCCCTAGCCAATTGTCTCAGGCTTAGCCTCACATGGTTTACGGCTGAAAAGATTAAATGAGTTTCTGGTAAACAAAAAGGAGGGAGAGTTGTGTTTGATCAGTAGGTTTAGTTGGTTATTCAATAGCTGATATAAGTGTTTTAGGATAAGCTGAAACGGGTCAGCTAGGTCAGAGGTGCATACATACGGGTCAGAGATGCAAACGCATCAGAGATGCATACGAGTCAGAGATGCATACGGGTCAGCGATGCATACGGGTCAGTGATGCATACGGGTCAGTGATGCATACGCATCAGAGAGGCATACGGGTCAGAGGTGCATACGGGTCAGATGTGCATCTGGGTCAGCTGATTCATAAAATGAACTCAGCGAATGAAACTGAGCTGAACCGATCGCTGATGTAGAGAAGCTGAACCGACATCTGGTCAGCCTAGTCAGCGACTCCATGATCCGCTGAAAATGAACGTTGCTGAATACGAACCAGGTACCAAATTGTGGCTAAACTTTCTTGTTGCTAAAGTTTCAGAGACTATTTTTGTACTTGAACCTGATTTCAAAATGATATCAAAAGGTTAAGTGATCTTAAATGTTTAGTCTTCTAGTATTTTGTAACTACAAAAACAAGTTGGTAAACTTAAAGTTTAGATTAATCCGAGTAAAATCGAAACAGAAAAAGGAAGAATCTCCTTGCCTTACGGATAAAGCATCACAGATCCAAGAACATGATAGCCATAGTGCTAAAAGTTCATCAAGTGTCGGTTTAACCACCGCACCAAAAATAGTAATCAATTCACCATGCCTAAACGGCAAGAAAGAATTGGCTATTCTGGAGCAAACGGCTACCGGTAAAGAATCAACAAATCCGTTGATGGTTGATAGTTTGCCAAAAACTATAATGCCAACTAAGTTGGTCAAGCCACAAGGTTTCAACTTGAGGCCAAACATGGGTATTCAAACACCTACAAAAAAACTAAGGATCAAACCTTAGTATCGAAGCAATTCGATCAAGGGATTCAATCCCTAAAAATGGTGAAAAATATCAGTGTGTAAAGCCTTTAAAAATTGCTACTCGAGAAGCATTTTTTGAGGGGGAAAAAGACACACTCCTGATAAGAACTTCAAAGACACACTCCTGATAAGAACTTCAATGCTAAACCTCTCACATTACAAAAACACCCCCACCATACACACAAACAATGTCGCTCTCACAACACAAAACAAACACACACAAAACATCCACTCACACAAATCAAAACACCAAAAAACAAAAAAAAACACCAACTCAAAATCAATTTCACAAATCTCGTCCCAAACCACAAACACACACAAGATCACGACAACAACATCACGACATTAAATCATATTCAGATCTTAACATAAAAACACATAACGAAACCAAACCATAACATGCCTTTCTGATATCAAAACTAAACTCTTTCCAACCCTCAAGAACCACCTGACTACAGCGGGAGCTTTGTCAATCTGGAAATGGGTTGAGATTGTTTAGTTTTCGAAATCAAGGCATTAAGATGATTATTGGTTGTAACTTGAAGAAACTGATTGAAAATCAGTAGGAAAAAGTGTTGTTAATGGGGTTTGTGGCTAAGATAAAATGGATTGTTGTGTTGTGAGAAACTAAGATATAAGGGTGTTTGTTATTGGGCAGTTTGATGACATGATGAACTTGTAATGGTGTAACTGATATGGTGAATGGGGGTTGTGTTTGTAAAGCATGAAAAAGGGCCGAGAATGACAAAGGTCAGTGTTAGTGGTTGGAAAATTAGCGAAGCTGGGGAGGAATGGTTTAGATGGATACGGGCTCAGCTGATACAGGTCGAATAATCTCAAGAAGCTGATTAAAACCATCAGCTAGTGCGACAAGTTCAGATTTAAGTATAATAGTGGGCTTCA
>BQNB010064457.1:0-35305 GCA_026074375.1 Tanacetum coccineum
ATTAAGCTAATATTCTACTAGGACTCCTTCACATAAAATGTATGTGGCCATATTTAGAACAAGTATCAAGATATAATAAGAAGCTACATGATTATGTTTTCTTGTAAAGTCATAAACATGGAGTATGAAATTAACTTGGAATTACTATTGAGGCCAAGAGTCGGCGCTCACAACTACTTTAGTTAAAGGTTATGTCTTTTTGGAAGACAAAAATATTAACTTTTAACATATATACTACCCATTTATTGAATTTAACTTATAGGCCGTCAACTATATGTTTGTTTTCGTTTACACCAATTCCGGCCAAATTTATGCCTGAAAACTCTAAAGTATAAATGAGGAACCAACCTCTAAATTATCCAAGTGAAACGAATGAAATGTTTGATGTGAAATACCGATTATACCCTTAATTAAAGTGTGAATTTATATTAATAAAAGTATTTTAGAAGGATAAAGCTAAAATTTTGTGACTTATTTTTTATTCATATTAGTTAAATATGTTAGTGTAAGGTTTATTCTTGCAGTTTGATTATTATCCGGATTAAATTTTATCGAAATCAGCGTAAACGAAGATAAATACATAGTTTAGTGGCCTATAAGTTACTTTCAAAAAATGAGTGACATATATGAAAAAAAACTTAAAAGTTGGGTGACCTCCTAATATATTATTCCTTAGAATTATATAAAAGATTGTTAAACATAGAATATTAATATTAATTAAGTGTTATTTTTTTCAATTAAGGAAAGATTAAACACAATCCACAGGTTGCTATAAAAAAATCAAAACCTCGTTTTCTTCATAACCCCATTTTATAGTTTCTAATGAACAGGACATGGGTTCATGATTGTATGTACCCGCGCAATGCGGCGGTAACTAAATATAGTGGCGAGCAAACATTATTCATTTATATGTTTTTTCTAATATAACTTTACAAAATAATAAAAAATTTTAATTAAAATAACTATTAACTATACCGATGCAACTATTTCACATCCAAATAACATAATGTTCAAATTAAAGAGAGTAACATAAGTAGTTAAAGACATAAATTAAAGATAAAGTCAATACAAATGAAATGTATTAGACATTAAAAAAGATAACTCGTTAACAATATAATAATCGACTAAAATAATTAAAAACCTAATTGTTTACAAAATATATATTTTTATCTTAATGATTGATGAAGATTTGACTTATTGAATGATGTAAGCCATAATGTTAGAACCCATTGAAGTTATAAATTTTTAGATTAAAATTTTGAAATGGATTATCAATGTCAATCATGTATATATAGAATTCACAAATCAACTTTTTTTTATATAAAGCAGAGATACATACTATTAAATAAGCGGTTTCAACATTAAATGTTTGTAACCACTTTGACCTTCAACATTAATTTAAAGACCATGATTATGGTCATGTAACCATTATGAATTCTTGTAGGAGGTTATGAGATTAATTGTCCGACTAATGCTCATAACTTCTTTTGACCAGGAGTTACAAACTCAATTAAATGAGCTATTATTAATACATGCTAGTTAAAAACGTATACATTAAATCTGATATGAAATTTAAAATGTGACTAATGAATTCATACCTCCCGTGAGTAGCAACATTAGCAATGGAAGCGGCCAAAAGCAAACACGAGGGTATGATTCTGAAAGCCAATATGCAAACTGGGTGTAGCCCCTTTACACATGGCATCCATGCTTTACCATTAAAAAGAGATCAAGTTACTCAAAATATTCATATAGATCTAACAAAAAGTACATTAGACATGGGAATATTCATATGGATATGCCAAAACCACTTAAAATCACCAAAAAAACACACTGAAATCACATAGCGCACTGAAACCACCTAGTCCACCAAAGCCATGATTATTAGCTTGGCAGACGGCGGAGACAATGCCGGCGGTAGCGGCTGACGGCACATGATGTTAGCAAAGGTGGCGGCAGAACTAAACGGTGGTGGCGGCAAAATCTGATATGTAAGACGGCAAAATTTGGTGGTTTGAAGAAGGAGAGAGAAAGGTGTTTGTATTTTTAAGAGTGATAAAATAGAGAGATGGAAATGGTGTAATGAATTTTGTTAGTGTGTTAGGCTTTTATACTCAATGAATATTTTTGAGTTGTGGTTTACACTTAAATGATGTTTAATGGACTGTTATAAATGGACCACATGAATGCAGCAGTTACAATTTACTGAATTGATGACAATATCAATATTAGCGGTTACAAGTTGACTGTATTAAAAAACGTACATGGTGAACATCATTGACTAATATGGTTTGTTATAAAGTGATTTTTTTACTAAATTCTTCAAGACTTCTAGTGAAGATAATTTGTATAGTTTAATAAGAATCAAATTCCTCTTTTATAGATATAAAATTTAAAAGCTTTTACTTTCAAAAAAAAAGCATATAACCCTTTTAAGGTTGACTACTTGGCCATTAGAGGCAAATAGAAACTGATTTCAGTGTTGATGAAAAAAAACTTAAATATAAACACACCCATGAGACTTGGACAAAAGAATCTTCATTCTTTTTTTTCTTATCCTTTGACTTGTTTCGTTTTAATTAATTAAATTAACAAAAGACTCCAATCACTATTATTGTTTAAGAAAATCAACAACTTATCGACGAGTTCCACTCCATTAAATTATTTTTCACCAATAACCATCACACTTTAAAAAAAAGTGATGAAAATATGGTATATAACTTTTTAGGTTTGAAATTTTGATACGAGGGCATATTACTTTGTTTTTTAAAGTTGTCACAATAAAAAAAAGTGTATTTAGTTGCATTCTTTAGTATAGATGGACTCGATCTTTTGAAGAAAAAGATATTGGAGTATCACATCATAATTAGAATATATTTGGAATCCAATAACCATCACACTTTTACCAAACAAAATCTTTAACTAGTACATATACTTTACCTTTTATTAGAAAAGATATCCCACTTTTTAGTTTTATTATCTTATGCTAGTAACTTTGTTCAAAAAAAATCTTATGCTAGTAACTTTTTATTTAAAAAATATTTCCAATAAATTTGTGGTCGAAAAAATATGTAAAATACATCTTGGTTCACTTCGACTTATAATTGTTTTTACGCGTATGTAAAAAAATATGTTCACATAACTTTAATTGTGTAAAAAACTATTTGGTCATGATGAAAATAAGACACGCAAAGTAGACATCTTTATATATTTACCGTAATGATCGGAGGATTTGATTTGCTTTCCGAAAGATGTTGATCGATCGTGCATACATCACTATCACTTACTTTTTTGAGATCTTATGTTTTTCCGTTTTATGTAATATTTCCTTTTGAAGGGAAAATTGCATAACGATAAATAATTGCATTTATATATCATTTGTATGAGTTTTTAATACACGGTATAATGTTATTTATGCATATTTTGGATATATCTATATCCAATTTTGCATGTTTATAGAGATATATGCAAATACCCCCTTTTAGTGTTACTATACATGCATGAATAATAAAATGTTTCTAACTTGTATCTCAAGGATGTTATGCTTAAATTAGTTGTTTCGGATTAAACGATAATCTCGTTAGTTAAAATTTTCCATTTATCGATCTTGTGTAGATCTTGGACGTGATCGAGTTCACCGGAGAAATGGTGTGCAGTCACCAGCCATAAGGGCCGTTAGAGTGGTAAAAATCTTGCTCGTGATATCATGGACAGTTTTGATCATGCGTGTTCTCTAATCGTCTACTACTAATGTTTCTAAAGCATCTAATTATTTAACCATATCATGATAATTTCGCCATGGGCAAGCTGATGTAACTCATGTATGAAAGTGAATCATTATTGCAATTAATAATACCTAATGGGTTTGACTTCAAGGATTCAATATGGTTATCAACTTAGTAATGTGATTATCTTTTAAGGTAATGGTATACAACTATACATGTTATATTATTATGGTTTATTGCGAAAGTTCTAATCCTTTGACCTCTTAATATGCATTTGTTATTGTAAAAAATCCTAGCAGTTTGATTATTTAAATTTAAATGGCTAGCCAAAATCCTACCTTAAGATTTATAACCGCAGTAGCATATAGTACTTCAGTGGCGTTGAGCCAATATGCAACAATTAAAATGAGGTCACAAGCTGATGCAGGTAGGCATAAGTTGCAACTATGCCATTTGTTGTCACTTGAAATTGATACAGTATCCATTGATTATGGGACATCACCTTATTTGACGCTACTCGCCATGACATAGCTTTATTTGGAAAATGACCGGACTTCTAGTTTTCATTATGGACTAGAATGCAGCCTACATATGCTGCAAATACGTGGAATGATGAAATACTTACGGTGTGCATTTGTGCAGATGTTAAATTGCTATTCCTAAGGTTCATTTTCTCTTTTACTCAAGTTTCGTGAAAGACAAATTTCATAGATGAGGAATCATAAAAGTATTCAAGAAATGACTTATGTCCAAGTCGTTAGTACGTCATAAAACACTTTATAATAGCAAAGAGACCAATCAAACTATCGATATATTGTATTATAAACAGGGTATAAATCGACCTACCTAAAAAGCACACATTGGGCCATCACGCGATTGGTTGTCTATTCCATGACAAGTATGATGGATCCCCAAGACGTCGTGGACGGAATACATACAAAAGTATAAAATTTATCGCCATAAACAAACATATACCACCAACTGTAATATACGCCACCCCAAGAAAATCATTCTTGCCACCAATCCAAGTTGTTGTCGAAAGCACAAGCTTTTTTTTCCCACCAAATTTATACGTATTGTAGTTATTCTCTACTTCAACTTTGATCGTCTCATGTGCTTCTAGATCGGTGTTTATTTTACCATATAGCTTTCTAAAGTTTGGTAACGCCGCTGTTCTCATCCAAACAATAAGGTCCTCTTGCTCGCTCAGCTGGAAGATAACCAAAAGATGTTACTCGTGAGTTACTAAGAGGGTGCTTTGCAGTGCTTATCTGCTTATTTATTTTAAGCATACCAACACCTTTTAAGTGTTTGGAAAAAACTGCTTATTTTACGTATTAAACTACGCAATCTTAAACAACCTAAAAACCCAAAATATTGAACTCAAAAGTACACCTACCGGTATGCGCTCATCAAGTGATGCACCCCCAATCAAGCCTCCCTTTTGAAAGTCTTTCGGATACACATCTTTCCCAAACTTGGCTTTAGTGTCACTTTTCCAAGCAATGCCCTTTTTGTCAATTGTTAACGGGTTGCCTCGCGTTGATAGTTTGTAAGTGTCGTTGAATAAACTCCAAGCGATTAATCCACAAGGAACAATTGGTTTGTTATCTTTTGTGTATGCTTCAGGGTAACAATTCTTTGTTTCGTTTGCAGCCTTGGGGTCACGTAGTTGCTTGTCACTTTTACTTTTTACGTATCTGAAAATAAAATAAAATTTCAATAACTAAAAAACAAGAATGGTGATTGATTGATCACATACCTACGATGATTCTGATAGAAGTTCTCGAGTTGGTAATACACGAAGATGGGGGCAACCATTTTTTTGGGCACTTTCAAAGTCCTTAGACACGTTTTCTTTGTGTCGGGATTTTGAATAAATGATTCGGCGTTATTACTAAATTCATCAGGAATACAACTTTCATCATAACGATCAACAATTTCCACAACGCTATCGGATGCAGATAATGCTACAAGCCCAATCGGGATAAAAAGTGCACCTATTGTTATGAACGACGCGATTGCCCATCCAGGGGTTAAGATTGGTTTCCAAGCCGGAAGCTCTTGTTGCGAGAATCTTGAATACGCTGGCTTTTTCGAGTTTTTGTTTTTCTGATCCATTTTTTAAGCTACATTTGTTTTGTGGTAAATAAATAGGGTCTATTAGCTTGCAAAAGGATCGTGTGATATCAAACATATCTGGAAATGATTCTTTTGTAAGGTGATAAAAATGTATGGTGCTTTGTTTGTGTCGATGATCATCCAACATTGAGTTAGTTTACTATTTTTAAACATTTACAAGAAAACAGTTGGCAATTATCATGTAAATTTGTTTTTCATTCTCATTGTATATACCAAAAATTTAATACTTGCGAAAGTTGCGATGAACAAAATCTTGAGTTAAAGCTGGCAAGTATTTTCTACCCATGCACATTGTCATATGAATGTTATGCCCATTAGCCCATCACTCCATGTATGACCAATTGTCCAATTGCACAACTTGGACTTTTTAGTAGGGGTGAGCAGAAAAAACCGAAACCGAATGGAAAACCGAAAACACCGAACCGAAAAAACCGACCAAAACTAGAAACCGATGGTTCAGTTTTTACTTTTTCAAAAACCGAAAATTTTCTGTTCGGTGTTTTCGTCCAAAAACCAAACCGAACCTATTTTTATTATATAACATATATAATTTATATAATATTAATAAATCAATATTTCAAATTCATATTCATTTCGTGTGTGTAATTATAGTTATCTTAATGTTTGTATGTTGTTTGTGTTTGTTATGTACGTGTGTTTATTTGACAATATATCATTACATAAGTGATAATGATCATATTATGTATATATTTATTTGCATGTGTGTGTGTCTCATTTATATGTGTGTAATTGTAGAAATTTGGGATAAACATTATTAGACTCAAATTGACAAAAAGAAAGTAAGGAATAATAACCAATTTTCAACGTAAAACAATTGTTTTGATATATATTGGCCACACCCATATATAAGCGGTTTAAAACCGAAAAAACCAAACCGAAACCAGCAATAAACCAAAAAAACCGAACCGCCAATAACCGAACGGTTTCGGTTTTTGGTTTTGTAAAAACCGAATATTTTGGTTCGGTTTCGGTTTTAGCCAAAAACCGACCCAAACCGAACCGTGCACACCCCTACTTTTTAGGGGGGTTAACAAATCGGATAATGGGGGTGTTAAAAAAACGGTTCATGAATCGAACCGGGGAAAAAACCGAAAACTGTTTTTCTTAAAACCGGTTTCCTCAAACCAAACCGGCGGTTTCGTAACCGGTTAAGAGAAATCGACCGGACCGGTTTGCAAACCGGTTAAACCCGGTTTTTAACCGAAAAGGTTACATAAAAAACGGTTGACTAACTGAACTGGTAAAGCATTTTCAATATGAAAAATCGGTTTTTAACCGAACCGATTATAGTCAAAACCGGTTCTTAGACCAGTTGACTAAAATCGGTTCGGTTAAAAAACCGATTTGGTTGGTTAAAAAACCCGAAACATTTGCCTCTATCGGATAATACCCGTAAGAACCAAAAACTCAAACCGAACCGAATTTATCAAAACAAAACCGAACCGAATTAAAATATTCGGTTTTCGGTTTAGATATGATTTTGGCAAATGAAAATCGAATCAAACCGAAAATCGAATTCACGTAAATATATATATATTTTAATTTTATATATAAAAAAACACATTAAAACTCTCATTTCCTAGTATTAATGTAATATCTTTTCACTTTGATTTTTTTTAATCTATATAATTAAATGAATAAATAATTAAAATTATATAATTCGGTTTATTCGGTTTGGTTTAATTTGGTTTTCGATTTTACATAAAATAAAATTGTTACTGAACAAACCAAACCAAATAAACCAAACAATGCGACAACCAAACCGATGAACACCCCTCGACTTATATGGTCATAAGATAGTTTGGCCGCTCTCAGCATCATCTGGAATCTGTGATCTAGTGCAGCAATTGAGGGTGTGTCGCGAGTTATTTGGGGCTTTCAGTTTTGTGGGGTTTGATGCTTGTTTTTTGTTTCTATGTTTATATGTTGGTGGCTTCCTTTTCTTTCATGTAAACGACTCTCTGTTATTCCAATTCAATGATATCATCTTCTTCTTTAAAAAAAACACCGAAAACAATGATTTAATTGCATGATAAATCATAACTCGTAAGCTAATGCTGATATATTTTTACAATTTGGTAAAATCCTTATAATGGATATAATTGTTATTTTTAAGGTAACACCAAGTATTAATTTGTTCGTTAATAAGAGTAGCAAAGATCAATCAGTTAGTCAAATGTGAATCTAACGAGTATAATACTTGTGCGTTGTTAAGTAGTATTGTTTGATCAATAAAATCGTTTAATTACTTAATTTGCTCAATAACAACAAACGGCAACACCATCAGAAAAGGAAAAGGATTTAGGGCTCGACCCATTTTGGTTTTCGTTGGCTTATTGTGAGCTTATTAAAGCTTATCTATTTATTTATTGAATCTTGAAAAGAGCTTATTATGTTGGTGATTTTGCGTCACCAATATGATTTAAGTGTAATAGATTGACTTAGTTGACCAATGTGTAATCGTGATAAATGTTCAACAAGTCAGGGTTGTGCGGAGTGCACACTTGTATGACGTTATTATGATTATCATTCGTGGGCGAAGCCCCGAATCACGGGGGTCTGGAGACAGCGCCCCTGGTAGCAGGGTCCAAGGGGCGACAGCCCCTGACAGGGTCCAAGGGGCAGAGCCCCTGGCTGGGGTCGATTTTTAAAAACACACTTAAAAATAAAATTCTCGTAATTATGGACTTGATTTTTGCCCCTTAGTTTAACTAATTCGGTAGTTAAATAACTGTTATGGCAGTTACAACCGATATTCAGTTTTGTTGGTCACATATATTATCAATCTTATATCTGGTTCGTTTTTTTTCAAAACAAAAAACACATTCTTTATTCTTAATCTGAGTTTTATCCGATTTGAAATTTCGATAGAACCATCGAAATACTTCAATCTGAAAGTGTTTACACGACTCTCAGATTTCTGTGATCATAATTCATAACATATTAGCTTATCGTACTTTCTATATTTGATTTTGAGCTCATTCGGTTACTATTTGGTCTTAAAAATGGGCCTAACAATGGACTCGGCCCAATAAGGGATTCGTGGGTTTGCTTGTTGAGAAACCGTCTTATTTCGTGTGCTTATCGAGTGCTTATTTCGTCGTTTAATTGGTAACTTATTTGATTTTGAACTTATAATCTAAATCGGATTATTTCTAGCTTATTTTGAGACTTTTGAGCTTGTTGGGCTCCCGGCCCAATAAGAGTAATAGATTTCGGCTTATTAAGGACTTATTAACCCTGACTTATTTTATCAAGTATTATCCTAGCTCGTTTGAAGCTTATTTAAAGAACTAAAAAGGTTTTGAAACAAACGGGTCTATTTTTGAAATTATTTTAGAAGTTTCGAGCTTATTGGACCCGCGGCCTAATAAGAGTATTAAGCCATAGCTTATTTTTTTGTGACTTATTTCTTTGTACTTAAGATCCTTGTGCTTTTGTGTAACTTATTAATTTAATTTGAGCTTGAAGGTTTATTTTGGACTTGGGGGTCATGGCTCAATAAGCTAAGATAAACTGCGGCTTATCTTGAGCTTATTTGGTCTCGGCTTGTTCTCTTGAACTATATTTTAGCTTATTGGCAGCTTATTTAAGCGAACTAAAGAGAACTTATTTTACGATTAAGTATTGGAGGACTATTTTGGACCTATTTGGAAACTTAAAAGATACTAGTGGACTTATTGGGTCGAAAAACCCAATAAGGTATGTATATTATATTTGTTAATATTATCGGGCTAACTAAGAAACTTTAACGGGCCGTAAGGCCCAATGATATAATGGACTAGAACGACACTTGGATTTTGGGTTAACTATTGGATTTGTGGATGGGCTTGTACTCGAGTAAACTACGACGGTTTGGATAATTAATAAAAATATTGTTTTAACGGGTCGTCATGAGAAATATAAACTTGGTGTTTGGTTGAGAAATTGTTGAAAGTGGAAAGTGATTTAAATTAAGGTTTGGAGCCTTGGGGAAACTTTTACAAACGAACGAATCATGTCGAAATTTTATAAAACTTGTCACACTTAGAAAATACTTTGGAAAAAGCCTATTTTCTTGTTGATCCGATAAAAGGACAAAATTTAGATTTTATTAATCGATAAGTGTCAAGGTTGAAACGAATGAAACTTAAACATAATAAATAGGCTAGGTTTCATACTTACCCTTTTAGCCCGATAAGAAGACGAATTAATAAAATATTATTATTTTATTATAAATTACACTTATTTCTTATTCATCGTGAAACTATTTATCCTTGTTTTTTGATCTTTAGATTCTTAATCACTTCTCGTCGAATTCTCCTCGGATCTTTTGAACTTCTACCTCATCTTAGCTCGTTGACTCTATTCTCGATCTCGGAATAATTACGTATCCTATACTACAATCGAATCGTACTCATCAGCCTTGCAAAAGGCGGAGTATCACGTAACATAAGTGGTTATGGCGTAACAGAAGTGTTTATGGCGTAATCTCTTTAACAACATTGTAGTTATAGCAAAATTGTGGCTCTTCAGTTGTGATCCGGCTTTAACCCAAAACACAAAAGTTGTAGATATCACTTTCCTATTTCCATGGCCGCTTAAATCGACTTCAAAGGAGTTAGTATGAAGAAGTTATGGTTAATATACTAGAGCATATTTCCTGAGATATCTCAGGAGCATTTCTTATTCGGCTTCGTTTCTTAACATAATTCTTTCACAAGCCTTTCATAGTAACTCCAAATCATAAGTGGATAGCTTCATATATATTATTCTTTCGTAGAAGCATCCATTAATCACATCACTAAACTCCAGTTCCTTGTTTATCTTGATATTATTGTCTAATTCTCGTATTTCTTGCCAAATGCTTGCGTTTTCTCTTGAAAACAACAAAATAAGTGATTAAGTATCATATTCAGGTATTTATAAGATATTTGCAAGCATTTTCATAGGGATTTTGACCCTAAAAAGTATTAAATATTTGATGTCATCAATAAGCTCATCTAGGGCTAGTGATGACAAGTCTTTCAATTCTTTAATCAGTGTAACCTTTGCTCTCCATTTAGGATGTAGAGCCCAAAGAACTTCCTAACATAGTTCTTGCTAGAGAAACCTTCATCGAGAGATTTAAGACTAGTAATAATAGTGTTAAATCTAGCAAAACCGCTATCAATAGATTCTTCTTCAAGGATAGTAAATTGTTCATATTGTTGAACAAGGAGATCAATTTTATTATCATTTACTTGGCTATTACCTTGATGTGTGATTTACAATGATTGCCAAATATTTGTAGTCGATTTACACATAAAAATTCTTTCATATTCCTTTTTAGGTAAAGCATTGTAAAGAACCATTTTAACTTCTTATTTTTAACAAGTCTCTTTTTAAAATCATCATTTTGTTCTTTAAAGGGAACTACCTCTAAAACTTCGGTGACTTTATTTTGGACAACCAGTGGAAAATCACAATTCATGATAATATGCCAAAGATCTAAATCTTTTGCTTTCACATAAGTTTCAAATCTATTTTTCTAATATATAAAACAATCGCTTTTGAAAAGTGGTGGCCTTTGCATAGATTGCCCTTCTAGATATTTATCAAAATCCATAGATCGATTCAAGCTTTAATGTATAATATACGTTAAGATCTTGGGTGACCTTGGCTTCTGTACCAATTATGGAAACTAGAAGGGGAGTTGAATAGCTTTACTATTTTAAAATTAAAACTTAGATTGTTTACTTATGTGAATTCAAAATATATATACACAAGTGTATATGATAGCAATATAATAAATGAATAAGTAAATGCGGAATATAAATAAGTAAAGATAAGAAAGATCAAACCGATGACACAATGTGTTGGGTTCAGTTCCCGAGCCCTTCAGTCTTTCAATAGATTTAAACCTAAAATCCCCTAAGTATTACTCAAGCTGAAGTCTTTCAGTTTGAGTCGCTGAAGTTTCTTCAGCGTCAGCTCTTCAGGTCCTTAGAAGATTAGGAAGTATCTTCACTTCGGTTTATGCAGCGGTACAGAAACTGAAGAAGGCTTTTGGTAAGAGCTTCAGTTCGGTTTGGTTGACAATTCCAAGTTGAACGTTGTCTATCTCCTTAACAGAAGTTGAAACGTATTGTTTCACTTCTAGAAGGTTTATAAGGCGGGAAAAAGATTGCTTTATGTCAAAAGGAATAAAGCAATCTCCTTGGGAAAATAACTTCTAAAGTTGGTATAGAAGTACAACAACTTTTCATAAAGTACTGTACCTAGTACTTAAAAACAAACGGGCATTAAATGGTAGTCCAACCACTTATTTAATGCTTGCCACGTAGTTTAGGTTAAACTTGTAAACCCTAATCCCTTTGCCTATAAAGGAAAGGGATTCCCAGAGTAAATGTTATCTCTTCCAATTAATGTGATACACATTGAAGAGTTCATTTATCACTCAAACAAACTGAAACGTACTACTAAAGTTGAAGCTTTAGTTTATTCATAAGTAGTTTGTTTTCTTACTCTTTTAACTTTGATTATAGTTTAAGTTCAAAGGAAATAACATCTCAATTTTCATTTAACCACCTTGCTATTCCGCAAGCAAGGTGTGTCATAGATTATTTATTTGATTTTAATAAGAACATATATGTTGAAAAGTACTTCTATATGTTTTAAACTTGTTCTTTATATTCCTCATATATATTTGTTTAAAACTTATTTCATTGCCATGAAATTTGATTAGTTTAATTTGATAAACCTTATATCAGATTCCAAGGGACCAACAAGTGGTATCAGAGCCTTCTGGTTTATAAAATCACTTTAAAAAAATATATAAAAAGGCAAAAAGGATTTTTAAAATCAAGATACATCTTAAATGGCAGCAATAGAAGTACCATAGACTCTTGAATACAGGGGTGGCCAGTTAAATGTCGATCATGTACTAGAAGTGGAAAATTTCACCAACTGGAAAAAGAGGTTCATGTGCCACATCCTTGGTATTGAACCTCAATTTGAAAATATCATAAAAAATGGTCATTTTATCCCCCATGACAGCTGGTCAAAGGAAGTCAGAAGGATAATGGACTGGAGATGAGAGAACGGCTGCTAACTTAGATCAGCGACTCAAAAGTCTCATCATGTTTGTCCTTCTAGATGACCAAATGAATTCTGTCATAAACTGCTTAACAGCTAGATCAACCTGGGATGATCTGATACTGTATCATGAGGGCCCCTCTGATGTGAAAGAAAGTAGGGTCATGGACCTAAAGTTATGTTATAACACCTTCAAATTCAAAGAAGGCGAAACACTAACATAAACTTTCACCAGATATAAAGCTTTGATGAATGAGTTAGTAAATGATAGCATCAAACTTTCAAAGCTTGAAATAAATAATGGTTTTATAAATGGGTTACTAAATAAGTGGCTAAGATTTTACTAAAGTCTCAGAAACACAAATCATGTGAAAGATTCTGAGCTTGCTTCTCTATTTGGTAAACTCAAATATGAAGAAAACCTAATAGACAGCATTTATGAGACTGAAAAGAACGAATCTCTTGTCTCTGCAACACCTTTGTCAACTGCCTTCATATCTACCTCTAGTGTCCAGGACGTTAAAGATATTCCTGATGATGAAGAGGATACAAGAAGCAGTCATGAGTACCTGAATAACCCAAAAGAAAAATATCAAGCAAGAGCACTTTTAGCCAAGTCTAAAAGATTCTTTAAGAAGGGTACTCAAAGATTCATCAATGCAAAAGCAACTGGCCAAACTGAATGCCACAAATGTAGCAAGAAAGTTCATTTTGAAAGAGATTGCTGGTCAAAAGCTTTAGTTCCCTCATATCAATCACCCTTTCAACCAAAACCTCTCAATTCCTCTCAACACAAATCAAAACTAAGGTCTACCAAAGACTTTGAAGCTAAATACAACAAAGTCAAGGCTAAACTGGCTCTCCTAAGTTCAAGTGCTTCAGCTTCCAAAGCCACAACTATTAAGAACAAAGGTCTCAACGCTAAAGCCTATAAATGGGATGAAGAAGAAGGGTCATCAGATGACAATGAGATGGTAGAAGTTAAAGTACTCATGGTACTAGCTAAATAAAATGATGTTGTCAACAAAGAAGGCGCCAGAAATGGTGAATGGGTGAAGATCTCTATGAGAAAGGTACACACTCTTCTTGAAATGAAAGATAATGATGATAGAAAAACCTATCTAGATTATTTATGTATCTATTTGAATTATGTTGAAGAACAAAGAAATAATCTTTTGTCAAAACATATAGATCTTGTTCATGAACTGATTGCATGCAAAGAACAGCTTTTAGTATTAAAACAAGCAAAACTTGATTTTCTTACCATGCAGCATGTAAACATTGAGATTCTCAAAGAGAATAAAAACTTAAGAACAGAACTAAAAGAGCTAACAGCAATTACTAAAACATGGCTTAACAGTTCTAACAAAGTAAATCAGTGTATCAGTGAACAAATCCCCTCTCAAAAGAAGAGAATTCTGGGAGTTGATCAGCTCACTAAAGATCCCTCCAATTCTAGGCAAAAAGACATAGTCTTTGTAAAATCCTTAGCTGATGACACAAAAGTATCCATACCTAGTGTTGAAAGACCCTAGTTGTCTGAAGCTGAAAGTTTTATTTTTCTAAATCATGATACTGGTAGGATACTCCCAGCTAAGTCACAAAGAAACATAATTGATCCTTTAGTTGCTGTCACTGACTCTTCAGCAACTGAGTATGATTCGACGGATGAATCTTTAGTCTGTAGCAACCCTCTTCCTCCACTGAAGAAGTTGGATGGTGTTGAACCTATCTCTGGATCAAAGACTATCAAATCAGTTTTGAGGTCAAAATCCACATTCAAAGCTGAAACTTTAAAAGGTGTCAAAATAAATGAACCATCCTTGGCTCCTGCTAAGGGTAACAAAAGCTCTTCAACTTCAAAAGTTAACTCAGCTCTTGCTAGTAAACTAAAGAGTGTGAAAATTAAAGATGATCCTCCTTTGGCTATTGTAATAAAAGAACTTAACGACCTAAAATTAAAAATTAGCAAGAATTAGTCATCTTACTCCAGAAATAATCAACAGGTTCCACAAAATGCACTTCAAAACAAATACAAAACACAATTAAAAAAGAGTTGTGATTTGTGTTTTTAGTGATCTAGGTGCTATAAACTATAATCTCTCTTAGAATTGTATAATGTTTTGTTTTGTTAAAAAGTGTGAGAGAACTGATCATAGAACCTGTGATCATGATGAATACATTTTCACCATGAACATGTCTCAGCATCTTAAAAGTCTGGGTAGATCTTCATCAAGATCTAAAATCCCAAGACCATCAAAACGCTTCTTTCCACCTTGCATACACTGTGGATGTATAGATCATTTATCTAATGAGTGTTTATACTATCCCATATGTGGATTATGTGGAAGTTATGACCATGATACAAATGGTCATAACAGGATTATCTCTCATAGAAAGGAGATCATCTAATTGAAATCCTCAACATCATTCTTAATTGTTATCATGCATGTGCCCTTTCAATAAGATGGTCGATGTGTTTGTGTCTCGTCTTCCTGTTTTTTGTTGAAAGATTTTGGTTCAGCTCAACTTCATTCCAACAACTATATCACACTATGATACTGAATGGTTCAAAAGAGGTGAAGCACTTCAAGTTAAAAGGTTGAAGCTCTAAAATCAACTAGGGATGAATCATCTAATGCTAACAGATCCAAGACTCCCACTAAAAGGTGGGTTTCTAAGCAAAACTAACCATTCTGAACGTATTTGTGTAGTGTAACATTAGGAAGCCCATCTGGTACCTGGATAGTGGATGCTCAAGGCATATGACTGGTGTCAAGAGTTACCTACACAAATATGAGGAACAACCAGGACCCAAAGTGGTGTTTGGAGATGACTCTACATGCACAACTAAAGGTTATGGCTCTATCAAATGTAATGGTATACTCTTCACAAAGGTAGCATTTGTAAATGGTCTTAAGTACAATTTAATTAGCATCGGTCAACTTTGTGATGCTAAATATATTGTTTAGTTTAATGAGAAAAGAGGAACAATCTTCAACTCTAACAAAGAAGTTATAATAATTGCTCCAAGAGTAAGAGATGTATATGTTCTTGACATGACATCTTCTGCACCAAAATCTTGTTTCTTTGCTAAAGCCTCTGACAATCTCAACTGGTTTTGGCATAAAAGACTTGCTCATCTAAACTTCAAAACAATCAACAAATTGGCAAAACAAAATCTTGTTATTGGTCATCCCTCACTTGTCTACTCAAAGGACAAACCATGTTCATCATGTGAAAAGGGAAAGCTTCATAGAGCCAGCTTCAAAACAAAACAGACATCTTCTATCAAGAAATGTCTTCATCTTCTTCACATGGATTTATTTAGACCTGTAACTCCTAGGTTCATTAACCATGAAAAGTACACCCTTGTCACTGTTGATGAGTGCTCAAGGTACACCTAGGTATACTTCTTGTAGAAGAAAAGTCAAGCACCTGAAACTATCATGTCCTTCATCAAAAGAGTTGAAAATTAAAATGACTTCAAAGTCAAACTACTCAGAACTGACAATGGTACTCAATTCAAGAATAGCATCCTCGTAAACTTCTATGATAAAAAAGGGATTTCTCAAAACTTCTCCTCTCCCTACACACCTGAACAAAATGGTGTTGCTAAAAGGAAAAATAAAACCCTCATAGAAGCTGCAAGAACAATGCTTTCAGGATCTGTCTTCTCGAAACAATACTAGACTGAAGCTATAGCCACTACATGCTACACTCAAACAGATCTACCATTATGAAAAGACATCTTAAAACTCCTTATGAAATCTTTTGTAAGAGAATCCCAAACATCAACTTTCTTCATGTCTTTGGATGTCCAGTTTACATCTATAATCATAAAGATTACCTAAGAAAGTTTGATGAAAAAGCTGATGATGGTTATCTTCTTGGATACTCACTAGTCTCTAAGGCCTTCAGAGTCTTCAACACAAGAAGACAGCAAACTAAATAAACCTATCACATCATATTTGATGAAAGCCCCGATGCTATCAAATTCTCAAAACCTTCAGTTGACAACATCAACATTGCTGAAAATGAAAGATATCCACCTAATGAATATCTTCATCCTTATGAGCCTTCTTAAAGGTATCAAACAAACAGCAATGTTGTGTCCTTCATAGAACACTGTGAATGTCCTGAACCAGTTGTTCTTGAAACTATAGTCTCATCTGACCAAAATGGTCAAACTAATCAAAATGATCAATCTATTCAAAATGATGAAATCTTAAATGATGGTCATTCTGAACATTCAAATCACACCAATGATGAACAAATCATTGATAATCTCCCAAACACTAAAGACATTCAGATCTTTAAACACTCATCCTCTCTAAGAGTAGAGGATACTTTAGTATAAAATACAATTCTAATCCCAAATCCACCCTAAACATTCCCATAACTTTATAAGCTCAAATGATAACTAGAATTTCTCAAATAAAAATTTGTAATTTCATCAATCATATAAATCACAACAAACCTTTCGACACCTCACTCTCATAAATTCATCAAGAACAAACATAACACACACCTTAAACCAGATCAAATCTTCAAAACCCTAATTGCTAAATCATCATCACACAATCTCTATTCACCTAAAATCACTCCCAAAGAAGAACCTGTTACTCTTGACAAACTCGAAAGCCCAAACCCTTTCTTACCTACATATCAGATTGAGTTCACCTTTGAAGAGATTGCCTTCATCACCAACAATAAAGTTGCACTTCTATATCGCTCGCACCCAAACTCAGGATACTTCAAAGAGGTGTCAGACTTCATTTCCAAAGGCTACCTAAAGGAAGCATTTATCAAGGTCCCAACTTAATACAAATAATACCTGAGTGAATTTTGTTATACTCTAAAGACCTTAGATGACTCTAAGATTTAGGTATCAACTCCTACAGGGGGAATTAGAGGAGACATAGGTATTAACATCTTTAGGAATGATCTTAGGGCTCATTACCTACCTTACTCAAGTATGTATGTTTCCCCACCCTCCATAACAATAGTGAGACCATGGTTTGCAACAATAGGTTACAGTGGGGATATTAAGGCAAAGGGAACTCTCAAAAAGAGTTGTCTTCCTCTAAGGTGGAGGCTACTGATGGGTCAAGTCATCCAATGTTTAGGTGGGAAAATAGGTGGCCTGGACCAAATATCGAACAAGGATGCCACCATCATGTATTGTTTGGCCAATGGAGTAAAGGTAGATTATGTTAGGCTAATATGGAAGGATATAATTCACAAACTGAGCAAGAAAACTAGGGAAAAGGTTGTTCCCTATCCTAGGTTTATATCCCTTCTACTGGAATACATGATGCCGGAATATGATAATGAAGAGCTCACTAGAAACCCCACTCAGGTCTTCAGTGTTTATAACTGCGCACTAAAGCCAAACCAAACTGAAGGACCTCCCTTCACTGACCACATGAAGGCCATCTGCAATTTAGATTTGCCTGTGGACTCCAAAGCTCCTAAACCTTCCTCACAAACTAAGGAGGTTCCCCAAGGCAAAAAGCCTAGAGCTAAAAGTGGACTCAGAAGAAAAATATTTCAAAACACACATCTGAGACCAAGACTGAGGCATCTAAATCTAAAACTGGCCAATCAGAAAAAGAAACTCAATCCAGTTTGGCCAAGGATAAAAGCCCAAGCCATCCTTCACCTCCCATACCAGTGGTTGGTGAAATGCATAAAGACGCATAGCAAGCATCTAGTGGCCTAACATCTTTAGGGGCCACTAGTGTAGAAGGAGCCCACCCTCAGCTTAGTAGTGGTATGTATGCATTTAATTCTTATTAAACCTGTCTAATTCAACTTCTTTCATTTGCACTCTAATTCTGCATCAGGACATGATGCTTTAGCAAATTCTACAGCTGAAGCTGATCCTGGATTATCTGCTCCTAATGATTCTATACCTTCACAACAAGGTATGGATGAAGGACCAAAAACTATTAAATTGATCACATATTTGTAAGGACTAATCCAAGTGTTCTTGTAGATCAAACCAAATCTGCTAGAGATGGGTTAAAAACTGCCCAAACTGATTCAAGTATAAATGAGGAGTCCAGAGCTGATGATATTTTAAAGAAAATCAAGCTGGAGGATTTATTAGATCTCTTGAAAGACACAAGATCTGCCTTCTTCACTTCTAACTCCCCCACAAGATAAACCAATCATTATTTCAGATGAGAGTGAAGAGGAAAAGGAAGTTGCCAAAGATAAAGACACTCATGCTTCTTCTCATGATGTACCCGAAGACACTTCAATCCCTCATTCTCCATCTCTAAAATTGGCTCAAATTCAAGAGTTAATGGCTCATGTTCAATTACTTCAGTCCTAGAAGGATGAGTTGGAACAACAAAAGGCAAAAGCTAAAGCTAAAGTTGCCTCACTGAAGGCTAGGCCCTCATATCCAGACATCAACCATCTTACTAATCTTCTGGTAACCTCTTTAAAGCCTGAACTCTCTAAACTCTTAGCCTCGCATAACTTTTCTAGCTGCTTACCAACTAAACTAAAAGAGCTCCCCTCAAAATTCACTGAATTATCTAGAGAGATTAAAGAGCTAAAGCAGCATGTTAAAGATATGGAAATCAAGCTACCTGGGGACTTAAATGAGATTCCAACAAAACTGGTTGAACTGGGGAACATTTAATGGGAACTTCCAGCGGAGTTTCAAGCTTTACCAGTTCTAGTTTATTCAGTTTAGAAATAGCTCAAGACTTTGGATTCCCTTCCAAGTCTATTAAACAAGGTTACTGAAACCTTGAACATGTTTTCCACTATGGTGGAAAATGCATCAGGAGCTATGACCAAGGATGTTTCTTGAGTAGGCCAAGCAACTGCTTCACCTGCTGAGGGGAAGAAGAACACTACCAAGGATGCTGAAACAAACCTACAAAATGGATTAGTTAATATTTTAGGCATTGATGTGGTGGAACAATACCACAACAAGAAGTTACTCTTTGATAAATATTGTGACAAGATGCTAAAAAGAAGAAAAAGCTTAAAGATCATAAATTGTGATGTTATCACACAAAAGGGCCCTATCTCACTGAAAGTATATAGGGAAGATGGGACAATTGAAGTCATTAAAAAAATCAAAGTCAGTAACATACATCTGGCTTAATGGAGAGAGGTTGTACAAGCTTGTCCTGATAGAAAAGAAAAAGGATGGAAAACCATTTATGGATTGATAAAGACAAGAATGGAATACCTTGATCAAACTGAAAGAGAACTAAAGACTGACTTCAATAAACCTCTCAAAGAACAAGATCCTCTGAATGAGCTAAATGAGTTAGCAAAAAAGAAAATAAAAAGAACCAGTGACTTGTAAGACCATTCCAGGTCAACAAAGAAACACAAGTCATCAAGTTCAACATGAAGAAGAGGTTTATTGGGCAGCTAAGACAGTAGAATGAAAACTGTTTGTAATAACTTTATCTTTGTAAAAAGTAATATAATGAAAGTTAAAATGAATGGTTATCAGTTTATGTTGTTCAATTTAAATTAGTTGTGTAAGAAGAAGTTGTTTTGCTCACTTATAATTAATTTTAACTTAAGCTATTTGTATATTCAAATAGGGGGAGATTGTTAGGTTCAGTTCCTGAGCCCTTCAGTCTTTCAGTAGATTTAAACATAAAATCTCCCAAGTATTACTCAAGCTGAAGTCTTTCAGTTTTAGTCGATGAAGTTTCTTCAGCGTCAACTCTTCATATCCTTAGAAGATTAGGAAGTATCTTCACTTCATTTTATGTAGTGATACAGAAACTGAAGAAGGCTTTTAGTAAGAGCTTTAGTTCAGCTTGGTTGACAATTCTAAGATGAACGTTGTCTATCTCCATAACATAAGTTGAAACGTATTGTTTCACTTCTAAAAGGTTTACAAGGTGGGAAAAAGATTGCTTTATGTAAAAAGGAATAAAGCAATCTCCTTAGGAAAATAACTTCTAAAGTTGGTATAGAAGTACAACAACTTTTCCTAAAGGACTGTACCTAGTACTTTAAAGCAAACGTGCATTAAATGGTAGTTCAAACACCCATTTAATGTTTGCCATGTAGTCTAGGTTAAACTTGTAAACCCTAATCCCTTTGCCTATAAAAGGAAAGGGATTCCCAGAGTAAATGTTATCTCTTCCAATTAATGTAATACACATTGAAGATTTCATTTATCTCTCAAACAAACTAAAACGTACTACTGAAGCTAAAGCTTCAGTTTAGTCATAAGTAGTTTGTTTTCTTACTCTCTTAACTTTGGTTAGAGTTTAAGTTCAAAGGAGATAACACCTCAATTGTCATTCAACCACCTTGCTATTTCGCAAGCAAGGTGTGTCATAGATTCTTTATTTGATTCTAATAAGAACCTATACGTTGAAAAGTACTTATGTGTGTTTTAAACTTGTTCTTTATATTCCTCATATATATTTGTTTAAAACTCACTTTGTTGCCATGGAATTTGATTAGTTTGCTTTGATAAACCTTATATTAGATTCCAAGGGACCAACACAATGATTTATAGTGGTCCGCTATGAAGCTCCTCTTTGCCCTACTCCACTCCCCAAGTACCCAACTTGAAAGTTTTCTTCACTATGTCAACAAGCTCCCTTTAGGCGGAGAAAACCGTACATGTCGCTTACACTTTTTCCGGTACTAAGCTAAATACCGAGTTCTACTTCGAGATAGAACCAATCTAACACACTATGTATTTTAAGGCCTAAAATACTAACATATCATACACATATGATACACACAACACAAGAGATTGAAGATGGATAAATATCACAAAAGTGATGACACAACTAAACTAATAACACTTGAAGCTTGATGTATTCGTTTGTGTTCTTTACTAAAGAATAGAATAATTGGATAACTTGTAATGGATTATAGAACAAGTATAATGATCAAATAATGTTTAAAAATAAATAGGCTAGAGAGAAAAATGTTGGAAAGGGTTGTCTAAAATAAAGACACGAGGTTGCTATTTATAGGCAACATTTGAAATTCAAATCCTGGTCCTATAGCTATGTCGCACGGATCCATCTACTCATGGATCCGTCTTTGGTTATGGTGGATCCGTAGGTAGCAGCTGGGACATTTTTTTGTCATTTAGTGATTAACCCCAAATCTTAACCAAATATTCTTATATACTTAAAAATCATATTTATTATATTCTTCTAAAAGGAAAATATTTCTTAATATAAATTAGGAAAGATTTTCTAGATTTAAGAAGATTTGAAAAGATTTGGAAAAATTGTTTCCACATATGGTTAATCTTATTTTGTCTTACATGATTAATAAAACTAGATTATAATTAATCATGTGTTTACTTGAAATTATTTGATTAGAAAAGGTTTATGCAAATGATTAAGTTTGAATGCAAGAAAATATATTTTTCTTTGATCATCAACTACGCTTTATAATGCCATATTCATACCTTAATTGATTTGTCATCGTCAAGTAAACTTACGACTAAATAACTTTTACGCGAATTTGTTATTATCAAAATTTGAAGATCATTAAATATAAATATCGTTTTTACGTGAATATTTGTATTAACAAGTGGAGTATCCAAGAAATAATCCATCATTATCCTTTTCATCAAACTTTCCTAACTGATCTCTGTAGTTGTAAATGAATACAAGACATCCAAAGACATAGAAGTAACTGATGTCAGGTGATCTACCTTTGAGGATTTCATATGGAGTCTTTTCATGTCTTTTCACAGTAATAGATATGTTCTAAGTGTAGCAGGCAACATTCATAGCTGCTTCAATCATTGTCTTGTTTCTTCTTTTAGCGACCCATTTTGTTTAGGAGTGCATGTAGATGAAAAGTTTTGGGAGATCCCTTTATCATCAAAAAATTCTTCAAGTGTGTGATTTTTGAATTTAATTTCATTATCACTTCTCAGCTCCTTTACCTTCAGGTCATTTAAGTTTTCCATCTTTTTGATGAATGACATGATGCATTCAGCTGCTTTACTTTTCTTTTTGAGGCAAAACACCTATATGTACCTTGAGTACCCATCTACGATTACCAGGGTGTATTTGTTTTGATTTATTGTTTGTGGTTTGACAGGCCCAAATAAATACATATGAAGGAGATGTAAGCACTTGGTGATGGAAAATGATCATTTTGTTTTGAATGAAGCTCTATGGTGCTTTCCTATTTCACATGCCGAGCAAGGTTTATCTTTTGAAAATGTGAGAGTGGGAAGACCAACTACAAGGTTAATTTTGGCTAATTTTTTTATGTTTTTGAAATTGAGATGAGAGAGTCTCTTATGCCACAAACAGTTTACACTGTTTGATGCTTTGGAAAAGAAACATGTGTTGCTTTCTTTTTGATGAGATGACATATTAATGACATTGACATCTCTTCTCCTAGGAGCAATCAACACAGTTTCATTGTTTTGGTTCAATATGGTTCCTTGAGTTTTGGTGAATAAGACTTTATAACTAGCTGATGACATCAAATAACATCAATTCTATAGCATCATTTATCCTATGAAAATAACCCATTTGTGTAATTATTGCAAGAATTGTTACTTAATCATTTGTATTTAAGAATTGCAGTAATTATGGAGTACTTGGTGAAGATTAGCTAAAAGGCACGCATTTTGGAGCTTAAACGAAGAAATATGAAGAAACTGATTCTGACATCCTATAGCCGTATCCATCAAGGAAGATACGGCGTATATGTGCTTACACTTCACAAGAAACCACGAAGAATTGAAGATCTATACTTCGTATCTAGGAAAATCTATACGCCGTATGCTAAAACAAGTATATGAAGATTCTGGAAAATATCAATCGTGGTCCTTACTCTAAGAAATACCCAATACGCCGTATCCCACATCGCTCGATATGACTTATTGATCCTTTTCCAGACTCTATAAATACAAAACCTTAAAACTCAGTTGTAGACATGCTTTTTACCACCAAGTCCGATTTTTAAAAGATCTATGAAGCCATGAAGGTCCTATAAAGTGGTCTAATCGATGGGAGAACTCTTGTAATCTCTACACTCTACTATACGCGTTTGGTTAGCATTATGTTTAATCATGCATCTATGATTTCGTGTATTGTTATAATGACTATCGGCTAATACCTTTAGGTATTAGACATGTTTATGATAATATAATGTTTTAATTTGTCTTTATATCGATTGTTCCTTATTCATTGTATGTTGATTATGTTTATCACTTCATACTCGTTTATGTGCTTAATTATGTGTTTTTTCTATCATTCAATTAGGTTTAGTCCTACATATTTAATGCGCTATAACTTTGGTGTTGTTTGGGCGTAGGCTAAGAGTTCGGGATAGAAACATATAACGCTTATTCGTATAGATAGAATAATAGGATCACCAATAGAAAGCCATGTTTCGATCTATGGTCAAGTGGATAGGTAGACTAACCTGGTGACTTAGGACTACACATAACGTCCTATTTCCATAGGTAGTTAAGTGGGCGTCGACTACTAGTATATGAATTCCCATTAAGCAGTGAGTTGGTAAAGCCTCCATGAGCTAGGATTCAACATAACAACCAATATAGTACCCTAGATATATTATAATCAACGGTGTGAGTTTTATGCAGGTTTAGGTTAATTGTGATAGGATTAACTAGTGACAAACCTCGAGTCTAGGGAGATGATCCACCTAACTTTGGAATGATATACCACCAACGAATTAATACAATCATTGCACAATAGACAATCAAGGTATTTTATTAGATTAAACTGGCTAATACGTTTTCCTAAGATTTGACCTCTTCCTTATCTTTTGTTAATCACTTGTGTACGTTATTTGTCATCACCTAGATAGTTAGAACTAAACTCGTGCCAGTCTCTCAGGCTGAAAACCCCCCTCTTTGCATTAGTTTAGGTTTAATTAGATTTAATTAAAATAATTAGGATAGATTAGTACTAAACCTAGATAAATAAAATACTAATAGAATTAAGAGTTAACTTCCACTCTCAGTGTTCGACACCCTACTTACCAACGAAACTACATCTGATCGAGTCCACTTCCCGTTAGTGTTATTTTAGGTTAAGTCGGCAAAATATAAATAGTAAAACTTGAATAACTAAAATAACAACCTACACGATGACACATCAAGTTTTTGGCGTCGCTGCCGAGGAGTGCAATTGTTTAATTTCTTGTTTTTATTGGTATTTTTAGTGTAAATTTAGTTTTGTTTTTCTACTGTCTGCTGTCATTTATTGTATACGGCGTATCCATTTTCTTTGAATACAGCGTATTCGACATCAAACATCGATACGGCATATCCAGTTTACTGAATACGACATATCGACTGTCTGATACAGCAGCTGTTTTAGTTAGCTTTCTAGTTTGTTTTCTAGAATATTTTTACTTCGAATTATGGAAGAAATGTTGGCTAAATTTATTGATGAGGGTAAACGTGAACATGAGGAGATGGAAATATTCATTAAATAATTTAGAACCACCAACGAGCTTTTGTTAAAAGAACGAAGCAACTTATTGAGTGAGCTGAAAATTGAGGTAAACGAATTGTCAAAGGTTATGAGTAATGTTTTGATTCCAAAATATGAAGTCAATGGAGTGACAATTAGGGGAGGAAAGATGACGTCTAAAGCCACCCCTAGTAAAAAATTAATGAAACTAAAATCAACAAGAACAAACCTCCAAGATTTGAACAAGATGTGCAAGAAAAGCCACATGATGATGGTGTGGAAAATAAATCTTCAAGTATTTGTGAAACCACAACAATCATCTATTCCTTTCCTAAATCAGGCGAGAAGAGAAAAAGAAGAAGCATTGCAATGAAATTTTTTGGAGAATCTGAAACAACTAGATATTAATATTCCGTTTATCGAAGCCCTAGTGAAAATACCAAAATACGCTAAATATCTGAAGAGTTTATTGACAAATAAATCCAGACTTAAAGAAGCTTGTACGGAGACAATGAATTAAAGGTGCTTAGCTGTTTTGCTCAATAAACTGCCATTAAAGAAAAAGACCCTAGGAGTTTCACTATCCCTTGTCAAGTATTGGAGAAACATAAGGAAGCAGAAGACTTGGTCGCAGATCACTTATCTAGATTTAAGAATCCGCATAAGGAGGTGTTAACTAAGAGGGAAATTTCTGATAAATTCTCCGACGAGCATTTAATGGTGCTAAAATCCAAGTTTAATAACGATGAACCATGGTATGCGGATTTCGTTAATTATATTGTTAGAAAGGTTGTTCCCCCAAATTAGACCTTTAAAAAAAGAAAGAGATTTTTTTGCAAGTCAAGACTTGCTTCTGGGAGGAACCTTATGAATTTAAACTGTGTGCGGATAATATAATTAGAATATGTGTGGCTGGAAATGAAACCCTTAAAATTCTGGCGCATTGTCATTCGGGACCTACTGGTGGGCATCATAGTGCTAATGTTACTGCAAAGAAGGTTTACGAGTCTGGATTTTATTGGCCTAGTGTCTTTAAAGAATCTAATGAGTACGTAAGATGATGTGATGCATGTCAAAGATCGGGGAACATATCTTCAAGGAATGAAATGCCTCAAAATAACATTCAGGTATGCGAAGTCTTTGATGTTTAGGGATTAGATTTTATAGGACCATTTCCCCAATCTAGAGGTAATAAATACATATTAGTAGTTGTAGATTATGTGTCCTCTTAAGCATTACCTACGAATGATGCGCGCGTGGTGGTTAAGTTTTTAAGATAGTAATTCGCTAGGTTTGGAGTTCCTAAAGCTTTGATTAGTGATAGAGGGACCCATTTTTGTAATTCCTAGCTCGAAAAAGCTTTACAAAGATATGGTGTAACTCACAAATTATCCATGGCATATCACCCTCAATCTAATGGAAAAACTAAAGTTACTAACATGGCTATTAAGCGTATCCTAGAAAGATCAGTGGGGTATAATCCTAAAGGTTGGTCGAAAAAACTTAACGATGCATTGTGGGCATTTAGGACGGCCTACCAAACACAAATAGGGTGTACACCTTTTAGATTAGTTTATGGGAAAGCATGCCATTTACCCGTAGAGATCAAGCATAAGGCACATTAGGCATTAAAACAATGTAATATGGATTTAACGCTTGCTAGCGAAAGTCGTCTTATGCGGCTAAATGAGTTAGTCGAATTAAGAGATGGCGCTTATGAGAATACTAGAATTTATAAAGAACAAATCAAGAAATGGCATGATTTTATACTTCGTGATGATAAAGATTTTAAGGTAGGCGACAAAGTTCTACTTTATAATTCTCGTTTGAAGATGTACCCTGGAAAACTTAACTCCAAATGGAGCGGTTCGAACATTGTTAAAACGGTATATCCATATAGGGCTGTAGAAATCATTAACAAGAACGGGTGTAACGTCAAAGTCAATGGACAGCGATTAAAGAAATATTACGAAGGTGACATTGACAAAGAGGATGATGAAGTTATTGAGTTCGAGAATGGTGTAACGTGAGGCTGAAGGGAGTCTAACTTAAAGACTCACAAAAACAAAAGTGCTTCCCGGGAAACAACCCGGAATGTATTTTCTTATTTAGTATTGAGTCTGTCTTTCCAAGTTATCAATACAACGTATCCAGATCCGTTGGATACGGCGTATCGACCTAGCCTGGACGTTATCCCTTTAATTTTCCGCATTTATTAACTTTACTGTCAGATATGTCAATACGGCGTATTCATACCATGATACGGCGTATTTGACTTCTGACCAATACTTAGGATTTTTTTACAGGACTTAATACGGCGTATCCTAAAACATGGATATGGCGTATCATTTCTAATACAGTTTAGTTTTAATATTTATTAACCATAGGATACCCGAGATAGGATTTTGCATGTTTTTTCCTATATTTTGCACAGGACCTTGCTAGAAAAGAAATTGACAATGTTGGTGAAGTATCTACAATCTAGAATTCTTGCTCATTAAATCTACATGGAGAATCATTATCGAGCAAATATCAGGGGAGTTTCTCATTCTAATTCTTTTGATTCCCGTTTTTAATGTTTTATCAATACAACGAGGATGTTGTATAACTTAAGTGGGGGATGGGAATTAGAATGCATACTTGTCATATTTTTCACATTAAAATGCTTAAATTATGCTTAAACTTTAAAAAAAAATCAAGCATACTTTGGTGAAATTACTTGTTACATAACCCGCACACAATAATGCTTATTAGATATTATAAGAATTTAGCCTTATCCATTTCCAAATGTTTACCCAAATTCCACAAAAATATGAGTGTGCCAGTGATGTTGTAGACTTTAGAACATGGCTTGGTATATCTATTCGAGACCACGGTGATGACTACTATGGATTTAGATGAAGTAACTTGTTTAAATTGGTAAATTTTTAAGATTACACTTGATGTGTCATTGTGTGGTGTATATTTTTTATGGTTCAAGTTTTAAATTTATATTTTGCTAACTTAACCAAAAATAACATTTTAACGGGCAGTGTACCTAGTCGGTGGTTGATTCGTGGTAAGTAGGGTGTCGAACACTTGAAGCAAGGTTAAATCTCTCAATTTATTTATATCTTGGTTATCTAATCTAAGTTAATTTTAATCTAAGTCAAACCTATGTTAATCCTATGTTAGTTTAATCCTAATTCTAACAGGTAAAAGGGGGTTTTTCAACCTGAGAGACTGGCACGGGTTTGGTTGGTGACTACAATCAATTCAAGACACTTTAACCCACGTAAGCAAATTAACAGAAGATAAAAGAGCGGCCGAGCCTTATGATAGAAAACTGTATTAGCCATCATTAATTCGATTAGAGGTTGGTTTGTTTATTCAGTGCAATGATTACTTATCTCGAAGAGGCATATCATTCTTAGACTTAGGAGGGACTTTATCCTAAGACCTAGACACATTAATTCTGTCACAATCAAAGCATCTGCATAAAGCATCCTTATTTGCTAATTATAGTCTATCTTAGGGATTAAAGCAATGGTGATCTTGTTAAACCCTAGCTCATAGAGACTTTACCCACTTACTGCATAATGGCAATTTAAACTCTAGTAGTCCACTTGTCTAACTATCCAATGGAATCAGAACATTACTTGTTGAATTATCTATATTCGCCTACTAGTCAACATGTTCAATAAACCAAAGGCAGTTTCCGTTAACTAGTTAAGCCAGAAGCGTATCCTTAGCACGATTATAGAAGGACAATATTTATGATCCTATGATTCTAGATGTATAAACTATTATATTGATAGCTATCCCGTCATCTAGATTACTTGGTCCGTATCACTAGATCCAGTTGAATGATATGTCGCATACAAAAGCACGTAAACAAGTATATTGATAAACATAAACAAGCATACAACGATAAATTAAGCAATCTAGATATAAACAAAACCAAACATTCAGAACTTCATAATAATGGCTAATACCCAAAGGTATTATCCTTCAAACATCATAATTAATACAAGAGTAATTGTTTTAGCCGAGTAGACATCCGAGTTATCGAATGATACCAAAAACTGAAACGATTACTAAAGTATAAGATATTACACGTTGTCTTCTAGGGATTGGAATGCTTCAAACCTCTTCTGCTCATTTTTCTCCTCTGAAATTAACTTTTGTAGTTTAGTAGCGAGAATTATGATTTAGCACACTTAAGACTCATTTTTGAGTTTTCTAATTATAACTGTTTGAATCAGTTCGATACCGGCGTATCCAAGATAGAATATGGCGTATTAAGTTTCTGGAGTAGGGACACGGTTTGATACGCAGTTCATCCAGAATCTTCACCATGCTATATATCCATACGGCATATTGGGTCCTTCTTTGATACGGGCGTATTAACTTGTTCCTTTGTGGTCTTTGGTGAGTGCATGCACGGATATGCCGTATCTTCCTTGATGGATACGGCGTATTGGTAGTCAGAATCATTAATCTTCAAAATATCTTCATTTAAGCTCCAGAATGCGCGCCTTTTGCTAATATTTACCAATTACTCCGTAATTACTGCAATTCTCAAATATAAACGATTAAGTAACAATTCTTTACAATAATTATACAAAATGGGTTAATTACATGGGATAAATGATGCTATAAAATAATTGTTATTTGATGTCCTTAAATATCCCCTCACTTGAATCCTACTTGTCCTCAAGTAGCCTTTAGAAGTTTATAAAAATATATCCCTAAGGATATTTTATGTTTAAAGAATTTATTTGATCTATTACAAGTACACAACCAAACACCTCACAAAATAGGAAGATGAAAACACTCAAATCACTCAACTAATCTAGGTTGTAACATGTAACTAATTCGCTTAATTGCTCGTCATGAAACGATATTCAGTCATAACTTGCAATGAACACATCTCACCGCTGAAGCTAAAGTAACATGTTTATAAGGTAAACAATGGGTTTTGTATGAGAAGAGCTTATGGTAATACTCCTAACTAATCTTTATCGATACCAATATTCTAGGAGGGCGACAAAGACCACAAATAATATAATTTCATAAACACACCCATAACGATGGATAGAACACATGTGACTGCTCACTCCTACCTTGAATAACTTAAAGATAGAATATAGAGTAATATAGGGTTATAGGGATCTTCTGAACTTTCACCAATAGTAATAAACCAACAAGGCAGCTGAGACATGCATACATGGCCGAAAAACCGCGGAATAGACATGCAGCTCATTACATCCTCATTCGCGTAAAACCCATGGTTAATGATAGGAAAAGGTAGAATAAATTGGTTGTTAAATAAAAATTATCAAACAATAGATTAATGTCTAAAATACAATTTGTCTAGACACTTTTTTCCAACCGTCTACCATGATAAAGACACAACTAATTTTACTACTCATGATCATAGATCAAAAACAACAACCTAAGTTGGCGTTCTTGTAACAGTCAACTTCCCAAACATCCCATATTTTACATACTTTACAAGGCAAGTGGCGATATCTTCCACTTTATACAATACTCTACATCGTTGATTTGTATCAATGAATAATCGATCCTTCATGTAATTCCTTCAGTAGTTGCGAAATGATTATCTTCAAACTTTCCTTCTCTTTTGTTGTTGTGATTTTACTAAATTTTTTTGATTTTTTTAACACTATACTACGAAACTCGGTGTAGTTTCACCATCTTCACTGTCATAATAAGTCTGGATAATTCCTTCGATAATTCTTCATTCTTTGGACGTACCATTAATTGCGATGGTAGTAAAAATACATGAGTTTTGACTATAATATACATTCCCATTTGCGATGTGCAAATTTCTTCCAACCGTACCAAAATAGACACAAGACTCAGGAAATACAAACTTTACACTTTAAGCAACTAGAAACTGTAAAATAAACTTAATCTAACAGGGTATGCTAAGGTGTAAAGGTGTAACAGAACAAATAATTGGTGTAGTTCCTAAAGGATTGGCTCTACAGGTTTTTCTAGGGGTATCTTACTCTTAAAGTAAAAGTAAACAATGGGTTTTATATGGGGTTAACTAACCGTGAAGTTAGTTAATAAGCAACATGTAAAGGCAATTTGGGTGTAATCCTAAAATTTACCAATTTAAACAAGTTACTCCATCCTAAATTCATAGTACTTATCACTATGGTCTCGAATAGATATACCAAGCCAAGTTCTAAAGTCTACAACATCACTAGCACACTCATATTTTGTAGAATTTAGGTAAACATTTGGAAATGGATAAGGTTAAATCCTCACAATATCTAACAAGGGTTATTGTGTGCGGGTTATATATCAAGTAATTTCACAAAAGTATGCTTGAAATTTTTTTAAATTTGAGCATAATTTAAGCATTTTAGTGTGAAAATTAGGACAAGTAAACATTCTAATTCCACCCCCCCCCCCACTTGAATTATACAATGTCCTTGTTGTATAGAAAAAACATTAAATAGAGGAATTAAAGAGAATTAGAATGAGAAACTCCCCTGATATTTTCTCGGTAGATTCTCCATGTTGAGTTTATTAGCAAGATTGTGTTGAACAACCGCCTTGAAGTTTTAAGACTCCAATACTTTAAGATCTCCAGATTTGAAAATTCTCCACCAATATTCGTTGATATTTCTTTCACAAGGTCCTGTATAAAACATAGGAAAAAACGTGTATTCCTATTTTGGTACATACGGTTAATTTAAACTAAACTAAACAAACTAAATACGGGTCAGTTTTGGTGAATACGTCGTATCATGTGCATGAATACGCCTTATTGCCATAACTGACAATAATGTTTTTAAAGTACATAAAAATAAAGACTGATAACGACTAGATAATCAATACGCCGTATGGTATGGAGCAGATAAGCCATATTAATGTCTGGGAAGACAGACTCGATAAAATTAAATAACATTCCGGGTTGTCTCCCGGGAAGCACTTTTGTTTACAGCCAAGTCTTTAAGTTACACTTTTCTTCAGCTTCTCACTCGGTGCGCATAACCATCCATCCTTCGTCCATCATCCGAAAGATTTCCTGGTAAGCTCGACACGCCTTTTCACTTTTGATTGTAAGATCGTTGTATTCGTCTTCATTGTAAGATCGTTGTATTCGTCTTCTTTTATAGCAACATATTCTTCTTCATCTTTGAATGAATAATTGATCATCTTGTATCTTTTTATTTGGAAAACTGGCACCTCGCGAGTTTTTATACCACGTAACTCATGTCCTTCTTTATGAGTTTCATTTTTATATTCCTCTTCATCATAATCGTGGTAGTAAATCTCATGGCTCTTCCATCTTTTCCAACGATCATTTCTTGATTCATCATCACTGATCAAGCCCTCCATGATAGCTTTATTTGGTAAATCTTCATCTTTTAGTTCGCTATCTTCTAAAGCCTCGTACCATTCAAGGTCTTGGTAATGGAGCGAGTTTCCAATATGGTAAGCTCCGGGTAAATTTCCTCCATTACAATAACGATCCTCTTTCCAACTACAGGTTGGCCATTCCGAACATCTAGTTTTATAGTTGAAAGGATTGCAAGTATGTTTGACTGGTTTTGGTTCCTTCCATATTCCATTATCAAGCCATGGCTTGTCATACACCCGTGGTACATTCTCGTTTCATTCGTAGATCCAATCGTCTTTGTAATCTTCATAGGTTTTAAACCCTATAATATCCTTTGTAAGTAAGTCCGGATCTACTTTGAGAATGTAATTAAATTCATTGAATGCCAAGCAGAGAGGTGTCTCGTAGTCAAAAATATCAGTTTCTATCTTAAAAAAATTTGGCGGTTTCTTCCTTATCACTCCAGTATTCTTCAAGATTAGAAGATTCATCATCAGATACTTTAATTTCATCACCACCTATTTTCCAGTAATCCCACAAAGCTCCCTTGGTGAATATATCTATCGTTTTATAGTTTACGAACTTTGTAGCCAGCCATTCTTCGAATCTTGGATTAGTTGGGTCCTATTTTATCACGGAAGTGTTATTTCCCTCGATGAGAGAAGGCGGGTAGTATTTTCTAAAAAAATTAGCTGTTAAGTCGACCCAACAAGTGATTGGTTCTTTGGTTTTATCAAACCATCTCCGTGCACCTCCAACCAATGATATTGGGAAAATAACAATTCTCAGTTTATCATGATCTACATTAGGTAATTTGATTGGGTCAATAATTTTTAGGCAGTATTCAATATGCTCAACTGCGTTTTTCCCGTTTGTTCCACTAAAAGCATTGTTGTGCATATCATTCAAGAATTTTCCTTTTAGCTCATAAGCATTTTTCTCGTTAACTGTAATACTTGTAATCCTAAAATAGTAATCTGCTTTGTCATTAGGCACAAATGTTTCCATACTTGACTTCTTTCTCTTATTCGCCATCACTTCTTCAATCGACTAGCTCTGATAAGTATGTCTTGTGACACAGGTAAAAATATCAGCAAGATTTGTTCTAAAGAAGGATTAAAAATTAAGCACGAAAATCAAATATAAAAACTAAGATTCTAATCCTGTTCCAGTTGATTGATACGCCATATTCAATAGAACTAAATACGCCATATTGATCGATTGAATGAATACGTTGTACTGGACAGAAGGTTGGATACGCCGTATTCAATGGAAGTGGATACGCCGTATCGAGTTATCGACCAGAACAGTGTATTGAGAAAAACAATTAAATTAAACACATAAATATACACGCAAACAATTAAACTAACAAATATACAGAATATACCAGAATATACACTAATCTAATTAACACTACTTTTAAGGGTTAGATCTAATGTTAAAAACCAAGATATAAAATAAAAATCAAGATTAATTTCCACTCCCCGGCAACGGCGCCAAAAACTTGATGTGTTGTTGTGTGGTGTATATTTGTATGATTTAAGTTTTAAATTTATGTTTTGCCGACTTAACCAAAAACAACACTTTAACGGGCAGTGTACCCGGTCGGTGGTAGATTTGTGGTAAGTAGGGTGTCGAACACTTGAAGCGAGGTTAAATCTCTCTATTTATTTATATCTTGGTTATCTAATCTAAGTTAATTCTAATCTAAGTCAAACCTATGCTAATCATATGTTAGTTCTAATCCTAATTCTAACACGTAAAAGGAGGGTTTTCAGCCTGAGAGACTGGCACGAGTTTGGTTGGTGACTACAATTAATTCAAGACACTTTAACCCATGTAAGCAAATTAACAGAAGATAAAAGAGTGGTCGAGCCTTATGATAGAAAACTGTATTAGTCATCATTAATCCGATTAGAGGTTGGTTTGTTTATTCAGTGCAATGATTACTTATTTCGAAGAGGCATATCATTCTTAGACTTAGGAGGGACTTTATCCTAAGACCTAGACACATTAATTATGTCACAATCAAAGCATTCGCATAAAGCATTCTTATTTGCTGATTATAATCTATCTTAGGGATTAAAGCAATGGTGATCTTGTTAAACCCTAGCTCATAGAGACTTTACCCACTTACTGCTTAAGGGCAATTTAGTCTAGTAGTCCACTTTTCTAACTATCCAATGGAATCATAAAATTATTTGTTGAATTATCTAGATCACCTACTAGTCAACATGTTCAATAAACCAAAGGCAATTTCCGTTAACTAGTTAAGCCAGAAGCATATCCTTAGCATGATCTTAGAAGGACAATATTTATGATCCTATGATTCTAGATGTATAAATCACTATATTTAGAACTATCCCGGCATCAAGATTACTTGGTTTGTATCACTAGATCCAGTTGAATGATAGGTCGCATACATAAGCACGTAAACAAGTATATTGATAAACATAAACAAGCATACGACTATAAATTAAGCAATCGAGATATAAACAAAACCAAATATTCAAATCTTCATAATAATGGCTAATACCCGAAGGTATTAGCCTTCAAAC